>JAHWFP010145803.1:0-20327 GCA_023313725.1 Lithobius niger
CTGATAAGTTGTGCGACCCAATACTGTATTATGAAGTACTGAAATACCAGGTATGATATGGCACATATCCTGAGTTTGGAATGGAAACGGTGAATCATTACGAGGTATTTAAGAACTGTTTACCCCAAACCTGGGGGGGCTGTAACTAAAGACTGGTGCATTTCCGGACCCATGTTTATAGGACTTTTTCTTCTTATCTTTGATCACACAGCGGACCCTCAAAATATTTGACACCAATTTCCGAACACCCTGTATAACTGGAGAAAACTTGGTAATTTCCCGAAAACGAACAATCTGCTCATTTTTTTTATGGACTATACTGCACTATGTTAATTTTAAGAAATGCCGTACGTTAACCCATACACTTGCGTATCCATTACTCTACTTCTATGGGACCGAAATGTATGTTCTATATCCCAAATTAAAAGTAATTCTCTGTACTACAAAAACAGATTGGAATTAAAATGATTGGTGTATGCGATAGGTATTTATTTACGTTCATAGCGAAATTTTACAATGAGCAAATGCATGTTTTTTATCTTTAAGTTAAATCTGTCAGCAAATCATTAAAAATATCGAAAGTGTTAATATGTAATGAAGGATAGTACGTTTCAAATGCTTTTATTTGGTGCAAAGAAAATAAAAAAAACGGATTGGTTTAAGTCGAGATATTAAAAATATTAGAAAACCTCCAAGATGGCGGCTCATTTACGGTCTTAAAATTGCAATGAAAATTTGGTCACGTTTATATCTAGCTTCCTCATGTGCTTCTTGTTAAGAAAAAAATTAGTTACCACTTCCACTAAAAAATGCCTTTAACTCCTAAACTATGGCCTTTTCTGAATTCTTCTCCTAGACTACATGGTTAAAATTCTAAGTAAAATATTCGGGCATCTCCACTTTCAGTGGAAAAGGGCTCATCCCAATTTTTATTTCCCCTAGTGAATTATTTTAGTTGCCATTTTCGCCATGGTAATGCTGGTTAATCGTATGAGTGAAAATGCAGATTTTTTTAATGCACACCCCTTGTCCTTTTGAATTACAAAACAAATAAGTGAAGAAAAACAACCGAATTTTCTTTGGTATGTCTACGTAGCAGTATCAAACGTAATGTCCTAAAAGCTAAGGATATTATCGATAATTTGTTTTCAAGAAAAAATTAGAAAGGAATGTGTCGGTGGCAAGGTTAAAAGATAATAAAATATCTATATGCCATGAACATACATTACCTAATTTTATAGCATATCCTACCTTTGAAGGCTCTTTTCCCTAGAGAAGAAGTTGGCTTCAGTGCCATCCTCGCAGCCCCCATACCATCGCACATGCGCGTGGCCTTCTATACAAGGAGTTGCCTCAGCGATGGGTGTGGTTCTCTCTCTCGGCTCTCCCGCTTCTTCTGTTACTTCTATGCCAGAACCTAAAAGGTTCTAGGACGGACTCTTCTCTGCTCTCCGCCTGTTCTAGCCATCTCTTCGGCTCAGGTGCGCGGAATCCATCACCGAGCGATTCGTTTTGGATTCCTGTCTGTGCTCAACCATGGACTCGCCGTGGATTCCGAAATCTGCCCCCTCTTCTTCCCCCCCCCCCCCCCCCCCCCCCGGTCTCCACATCAAGTGCGCGAATGGACTCCTCTGGACTCTTCCTGACTCTGGTCATTCCCTTGCTTTCTCATCGCCTTTTTAATTGCGACCACAGCAACCTTTTAATTCTGCCGTGATTTCTCTTGCACACAGACTCTACTTGCCTCATCCCGGATTCCTCCTCGTGGACTCTCCGGTCGTCATCGCATCCCCGAGTTCGTCAATGTCTCAACCACTGCGGTCTTCACGAGCCCCCTTGAGTGGCTCAGCAGATTGTTCCTCCTCACCTCTTGTCTGAAAGCCTGACTCTGCTCTTTGGCATCGGATTCCTCGGAGGCCCCGTCTCTCGCAGGCGGCCCCACCTCGTCATAGCAGACACTCCAATTTTTCCAAGTCATCTCGAGTTCACCTCAACCGACGGCATCTCATGGCTGCTGCATCCCTCAAGCGTTTCCTGAACTTTCACTTTGGTCAATGGAACTCGGAATCTCTCCCGCAATGTTCTCCTGTCCGCCCTCCAGCGGACTTCGGCAGTCCACGTCTCATTGAGGATACCGGGCCACCAGGTGTCCTGCTTCCCGTTCCCTTTCCACGCTTCACTAGTTTAGCTCCTTCTATTTCAGTGGAATCTCCACCGTCCAGCGACCCGATTGCGCATTCCTCACTGCTCCCAATGGCCGAACACCCTGCAAGCTTCCCTTAAACATCAAGTTAGATGGTGTCCGCATCACCCTGCCTTCTTTGCGCAGAGTTATGTATCTCTTCATTGTCTCCTACGCCGGACTCCCCTGCATCGGCTTCTCTCGCATCTACTTCGCAAGACCATTCTCTGAACGTTTCCCTGACTCCTCGGTCTCTGGCTACCATCTCTGGGTTTGTGGATTACTATTCAAGGTATCACAAGACTCGTCACCAGCAGAATTGTGACAACTTTCTCCAGGTGCACCCAAAATGGGACCTTCCTGCACTACCGCCATTACTCCACCAGCCTTTTTTTCCCCCTCCGGAAACTTCACCTTCTGTCTCCGGAATCATGACTACAACCTGGACTCTTTCCTTCCTAAACGGACACCAGTCTCATCCAAAAGCCGCGCATACCATCATTAAATAATCCTCACTATAAGAATGCTACTCTTTTTTCTGAATAAAACTCCTTTTCTCTCATTATAAAAAAAGAAGAATCAACAATCAAGACAATGACACAATCATCTAGCAAGAGCCTTGTCAAACGACTCAGAACGACTCATCGGACACCGGTATCCCCCTGTCTACACCAACCACCATGTGGCCCTGCCCATGATCTTGCAACGATTTACTACTTTTCTAGGTTACCGTGCCACTTACATCACCAGATTCATCCGGACTCCTTCGAGTTACTAACACGGACTTTCCCTACACCGGTATCCTTGCCTTCCTTTCCTGAAGGAAGCTTGCAGCTCTTCTGTCTTCGAACGTCGATTGTTCCTACATTGACTTACATCCTCTGCCACGACCACTGTCTTCTTCACCCACTCATAGTGGAGCAACTTTAGACCCTTTCATCACCAAGAAGAACGATACGGGGTTGCCTTGCACATGCTTCGGCTACCTCCAGACACGGATCCTCAGGCTCTACCATACTGTCTCCATCCCGGATTCTGGCATTTCGTGCCCCTCCGGTCCTTCTTTCCTCATCGGCTCCACGGACTCCTCCTGCCTATTATAGCCAACTAGCCTTTGGGCAAAATGGAAGGGGGATGCCTATGGAGGGTATTCTCCATACACCCACTGAGCCAGCAGCTGGATGGAACCTTCACTTCACTCTCCTGCACGAACTCCTTGTCAGTCCTTATCCAGATCCAGTTCAGTGCTCATGCATGGAATTTGCTGGCACAAAGTTCCACTTGGACCCGCATCCATGCTGTCAGTTTCACCGGTCCTGCAACTGGTTCACTAGTAAGTGTAGTGTGTGAGAACGACTAACAAAGGACGAATGGACTGTCATCTAGCAAGACTCTGGTCACTCGAGTCCGAACGACTGATCAGATACCGGTATCCCCCTCTCTACATCCACCGCCGTGTTGCCCTGCCCATGATCTTGCAACGACTTACCTCTCTAGGTTTCCGTGCCTCTTCAATTACGTTATGAGACTCTTTTGGACTCCTTCGAGTTAATAATACAGACCTTCCCTACACCGTTAACCTTGCCTGCCCTTTCTGAAGGAAACTTGTATCTGAACATACAAAAATCGCATCCAGAACCTCACTCGTGATCAACGTCGTTCCTCCCACACCTCGGACTTCCCTGTTCCTGCCAAGTCTCCAAAGAAAGTTTCCTTCGCTCCTTCCGCAGAGTCAACTTCAGCTATTCCACCAATGTGCCAAAGCAACACCACGCCTCCCGACTAAGAATAAGCCTCGACCCTTATTTTCCGAGATTTCTTCGGACTCCAGCTCTATCACAGACTACGCTACTCTTACACAGAGTCTGTGTTGTCCATCCTTGGATGAACTTCAAGCTTCCTTTCTGCGTGGCCTTCAGCTTTCCTCAGACGATGAGGCCCACTTCCATATCAACTTTGCTTCTCTGGACTCCGAGTTCTGCACGTTCCAACAAGAACTGGACTCTCTACGTGCTACAAACTTGACTCTCCGGTCCTCAGCAGCATCCCTGGTTGCCCTTCAGCGGACAAGTGACTGTCAGGTGGACACCATCCGTTTCCTTTGGACCGCGAACACTACCTTTGCATCTGACCTCAACAAACTCCAAGACGAGGTTTCAACCCTTCGTTCGTGGAATATCCTCTTAAAATGAAAGCTTCAGCGAGTTACCAAACTTTCCCCACTACCTCCCTCTCCAGCATGGAGGGAAGATTACCACATGTGTTCCTGGACAAGGCATCCGCGCGGACACCAATCCTCACCCACACCAACCCATTCATGACACTGGCAATGACTCAAGCTCGTCTAGTGAGTCCCCTGTTCCCCGTTCATCGGTAACTTCTTCCCAACTGCCTCCTCCGACCTCGGACACCGTCACGGAGGCAGAATCCGCCACTCTTCTCACTGCCCCGTCAGCACTATCTACATGGACATGATCCTCCTCCTCCATTGGACTGCAACAATTATCTTCCTAAACAGTATAGTAATATGATGACACTCCCACTTCTATCCCGGTTTAACTTGACCTAATTCAATGTTCGTCAGCATCCACAAAGGATCCTCCCTGACCGGACTGCCGTAACCAGGCTAAAGGTATGGCACTCGGATTCCGAATCCTGCTTTAACAACTCTTTCTTCCAAACATCTTCTAACCGGGCAGGCCCTTTTTCAATGAACACTTCATCTTGCCTTTTTTCCAACTTAACAGTTTCGGACACCCAATCTACTTGACTTCAACAACCCTTTCAGCATCGGACACCTCTTTGCATTGGACTCCCTAGCATCCGGTCTTGCCTCGTTTTACTGACAAGACCACTCTTTCAAACTTCAGAAATTGGAAATTCATAAACCAAGAACATCGACTCTACCTCCAGCAGAATCATGAAGATATAACAGCTCCTTTGACACGCCCAAGTTATTCCATTTCTGTTCTCTGGACTCTCTGCTTACAATTTTACCACTCCAAGCCTAAAATGCTTGCAGACACTAGCGGACTCCGATCAATGGGTAGCCGTTTTAAAGCCTACTCCTGTGTTACTCTCGTCTCAGTTCATGTCTTCTTATTGAATTTACAACTGTTTCACAAATGACCCTCTTCACTGTCTCGGACACCTTTCTCCACCTCGGACATCCAGTGGAAACTCCACTTCCTGCTGACACGCAGCTTCCAGTGTCTTCACCTACATTTGGATTACCATCGCTCAGAGGTACGGAAAAAACTTGTCATGTTTGCAAGCTTCTCTTTTTCCCTCTACCTGGCCTTGAACACGATCCCATTCCTCCTGGGGAAAGCTTGCTGGCCTCTGATATCTATCATCAAGCCTGCTTGGATCAGTTCACGGGGTACTTGTACTCCAGGGCAGCCGGCTGGCAGCACAGGCTCTAATCTAATTGACTTCAAGATTCCTTTCGGCATTGGGCTCCTCTTTCCATCGGACTCCCTGGCATCCGGTCTCGCCTCGTTTCTCTGACAGACCACTCTTTCAAACTTTAGAAATTTGAAATTCATAATCCAAGGACATCGACTCCACCTTCAGCAGAAGCATGAAGGTATAACAGTGCCTTTGACATACCCAAGTTATTCCAATACTGTTCTCTGGACTCTCCGCTTACAATTTTACCCCTCCAAGCCTAAAATATGTGCAGACACTAGCGAACTCCGATCACTGGGTAGCCATTTTAAAGTCTACTCCTGTTTTACTCTCGTTTCAGTTCATGTCTTCTTATTTACTTTACAACTGTTTCACCAATGACATTCTTCACTGTCGTAGAAACTCCACTTCCTGCTGACATGCAGCTTCCAGTATCTTCACCTACATTTGGGTTACCATCTCTCACAGGTACGGAAAAAACTTGTCATGTTTGCAAGCTTTTAATTTTCCCTGTACCTGGTCCTGAACACGATTCCATTCCTCCTGAGAAAGCTTGCTGGCGTCTGACATCTATCGTCAATCCTGCTTGGGTCAATTTACAGGGTACTTGTACTCCGGGGCAGGCTCCAGCATCCTCGGTATCCACCTTCTTTGGAAGAGGTCTGCTATAAAATTAGGTAATGTATATTTTTAGTTACCCCTGAAATATCATTACCTGTGTTTTATGCACTCTCCCAGGTTTTCATTGCTTCTTCCAGAGAAAGAAAGTTGTCCTCCCTGCCAGTCCCGTAGTGAATCCTCTGCGCATGCGCGGACGCAGTCCTCCTATATAAGTGCTGGGGCAGCGTCATTCCTCATCTCTTTTTCTCTGCTGCTCCACGATGCGGCTGCTCTTCCACTGCTCTTCGTTCCACGATCTGCCGTCCCTCGATCCCTGCCGTCCCTGCCGTCCTCCGCTCCTTGGGCTCCTTCACATCCTCTGGTGTTCGGAGTGTGCTCTTGGTTCCTGTCCGAGGTGGCTCATGACATCTGTACGATTGACTGCAGATTGATCGGTTCTGCAATGATCGCTTGGGATCGATCCGCCGGATGACAATCCCTTGGCAGCGATCTGCTTGGCATCCTCTACTCGATCCACTGTTCCTCGATCTGCCGTTCCTCGCTCTGCTCCTTGGGCTCCTTCACATCCTCTGGTGTTCAGAGTGTGCTCTTGGTTCCTGTCCGAGGTGGCTCATGACATCTTTACGATTGACTGCAGATGGATCGGTTCTGCGACGATCCACTTGGGATCGATCCGCTGGATGACGATCCTTTGGCGATGATCCGCTTGACAACGATCCTCTACCATTCCATTCCATACGATGATCTGCCATTCCATGCTTTGCCCCTGGGCCCCTTCACGTCACCTGGTGTTTGAGGTGTGCTCTTTGTCTCGGTGCGGGGTGGCTCGTTCATCACTCTGGTTGGACTGAACACCGTTCAGGTGGTGATCCACTTACCAACGATCTGCTACGCAATGATCCTCCTGACAACGGTACGTTTAACAACGATCCACTTGGTAACTATCGACTGGGCATTGCTCCACTTCGCTACATTCCACCTGGCGGTGACTCACTTGACGGCATTCCTCTACCCTGCCTTCCCTTTACCTACAGCACACTTCAATCCTTGCTCCAGCTGCCCGATCCAGTTTATGGTTCTTCCCACTGCTATCCTTCTATTGGAGTTTTAGATTGTCACTTAAAATAAACTGATTCACGATCCTTACGCTCCTCTTCATCCCCTCCATATGTACTAGGCCAAGGTCTGGGCCAAGGGTGGGGGGACACCTGGTCCCATGAGAAACAGCAACGTGATGATCCAGTCCAGGTCCCTGCACTCCTCAGGAGAGGATTCAGGGTGCCCTTGGCTGTGTTAGCCCGTCTGTCGTTCGTTACTTACAGAATCCACCTCGGCCTCACCCCCGTCCTTATCACCGCATTGCCCCAGTTGGACTGGACGCACTTAGTCCTGCTCCTGCAACCTGCGACCAACTATGTTCCTTGCTATGCCTACACGGACTGATCCTCTCCTCCGATCCGGTCCACCTGCCCAGATTACCTTCTCTGTCTTGTCAACTCTGGCCACTCTGCTTCTTTACTGCTCTTCAGCTCCTCCGACTGTAATTCCAATCCTAGAAGTTGGTAAGCCTACACATCATCCTCGTCGATCCTCTTCAGCTTCATGGGTCGGGCCGTATCTCACCAGGACGTCCCATCTTACGGCGGGCCCGCAACTCAAGAAACATTCCATTATGCCTCGATCCCTCATCCTCCTCCCGGGCCTGCCAGCAGGGTGGGGGATCTCGGCAACCAGAGGATGATTACCTGACACATACAGCCACCTTCAAAGCTGATACAGTCTATAACCGAACCAGTATTGCTACCCACTACACAGCCGCCCTGGATTTGGGCCACATAACCATCCTTCCATTTGGCTCAGCACAGGCTGTGAATGAACTCCGCGACCCAACGATCCTAACTCTTTCCCTCCAGTTCGAATGTCTTTGTACCATCCTCCACTTGAAGACGCTCCGCTCCAAAGACACTTCTGCTCCGAAGACGCACCGCTCCGAAGACACTTCTACTCCGAAGACGCTCCGTTTACACTGATCCGCCTCCTCAACGATCCATCTGATGATGGACCCTCCGATCATTGTGTCCATTGTGAATCCAGCTGTAACCTGACCACTGCATCCGGTTCCCATCATCCCTCTACCATGCATTAAGGATCCTGATGTGCCGGTACAGTCCCACCACAGTCCGCCGCTTCCACCTCAGACAACCTTCATCAATTTTACATTCACGCGCACCTATGGAACAGTGATACGCCCGGCGTCATTCTCCTCTTCTGCTCCGCTAGGCCTCCCCGATCCAGGACTACAATTCTTCTCGCTTAGGCTCCAGTCCTTTTGGGGTCCTGTGACTTCGCTCCGTATCCTACGTCTTGCCATCCTGCTGATCCTCCCATCGGTACTGCTTACTGTGACATGTTTCCGTGCGGTCAGCCCTCCACTAGGCACACTCTGAAATTGCTGTAAGATGACCTCTTCTTGGCTCCTTCCCATCCTTCCTCGGGACCAAGCATTGCGATCCATCCTTCGGTTCAGGGCAACCTATGGACAACTCCTGATACCTGTTTCCTTCCAATCTTACCTTTGGGCTTTGCAAGCTCCCAGTTAGGACTTAAGTAGTCCAGCGCTCCTAGCTCCTCGTATGCTCCTATCATCGATCCAGTAAACTGTAACCTGTTCCCCCTCAATTCCCTTTGCTCAATCCTACATAGAAGAGTCTTACACCCCCCTGGAAGATTCATTTCATGAACCATTACCCTTGGCTTCTGCATCACATTGGGATGGGCAATACAACCATCTACAACGCCGCTCTCCAGGCCACCACTTCACACTCTTCTGAATTTTCTTTCATCCCTTTCTTGGGAAACATCCACCGATCCTGGCATATCTGGTTTTGTCGTCCTCCTACAAATCTACGATCCACTACCTCCTCCAACATGGCACCCATGTTGCTATGAACTACGATCCTCGCAATTCCCTGCAAGGCACTCGCCAACCTTGCATCCGCTATTCCCGGGTTTGTCGTAAACAACGATCCTTCTTCTCTAGCCTCAGCCTTGAACATTTATTGTTTGCTCGTTCCTCGTCTCACTCCACTGCAAGCCCAGCTTGCACTCCACTTTACGCTACCATGGGTTAAAGAGGCGTCAACTGCTTTGCTGGGTCATCCAATGCACTTTTCGCCTTTGTTCCTTTGGGGCCTTCTGCCTCCGACATAGAGATTTCTGGATTACCAACGGAACGGGACTCACTTTATCCAACGATCCCTATGTTCAATCTTTCCGTCCTTTGAACCTATCCTTCTGCTCCTCGCAGCCGTCCGTCGTTACGATATCTGCCACCTATCGGAGTAAGGAACCCTCTCCAATCCTCGAAGCGTGAATTCATGGACTCCTTTCTCCACACCTTCCAGAGGACGCATCCACCTGACCTTGCTCCTACACAACCGCCTGGTTGACTCTATCCCTACGAATCAACGCGGCAACACTAATGATCCTGGTCCTTCCCAGCACCCTGATCCTGCTCCACCAGCAGCCTCGCTGTCCGCACCAGTTTGGGAACCTGAGTGGTGTCGTTACTTGTGGCACCACAATGGCTGCTTTCAATTTAGGTTCCAGATTGTAAACCCTCCAGCTTCACATAATCAATCTACTAGGTTAGCTATGTAATATTATACATTGTAATTAAACTGTACTCCATACTTCCTGTTACCTGACTAGTCTAATCACATGACTTGTAATTATCTATTTAACCCCTGCACACAGGAAGTAAAGTTGTCTCTCCAGTGGTAGCTTACACCCAAGTTGTTTGTATATTTATTACTTATGCCATAGGTTGAATCCACGCAGTTGTAGGACCCAATTCCTACATACGCTACACTACACTACTCTCTTTGGGAAACGAAAACGGAGTCCCTCTTTTCTTTAGGCTCCACCATCCTTCGGCCGCCCAATCCTTCATCCCATGATGACTACGCTCCTCACGCTTCCATATCCTCTTCGTGCAACACACCATCGACTGGCACTGGGCAAAGTTACGAATTCGTACCTGCCTATCGATTCCTACAAATTTTTTCGGCTCCTGTACCAGCCTGCTCTTGAACCCGCAGTCCTCCACCTACTTTTCAACAGCCCCACCTTGCATACCTTCGGCGGATTGCCACCAGTACAAGTTTTCCCTACCGCTAGGTTCCACCTACGATGACCTTCTGTTCTTCTGAACCTGTCTTCTTTAGCTGCTTAGTTGCCGGGACCACCCCTCCACTTATTGCGCTACAGCACTGATCCGGTAACAATGTGCTCCACATACCGGACTTATTTGCCTTACTGGACCCTACTCGCAGTTTCGGTTTATGATTCCAGCTCCTTGCCTGTTGCTCCACCGCACCGCCTCGGTTTCCCCCGGGACTGAGTCCACCGTCTCTTCCCATTAGAACATTGGTTAAGTATAGTTTTTATTGCCTTCTTCAGTATAAAACATTGTGTTCTGTGACTTCGTCACTTCAACAGTTCCATAGGGATTCCAGTCACCTTTGGTGGCTGTGTCTCCCTTACAATGGCACCTGTCTGCAACAATTCTCACCTACGATACTACTTGGCACCATCTGGCTCCGCGATGGCTTTCTCCCAACCTGCGCTGATACATCTTCACTCAGTTCTCCTCCGGTTGCTTTCAGGTGTGCTGAGCCACTTGGCTTCAGGGTAGCCAGGGCGGCGTCACCAAGATCACCTCCGGTGACGAAGTCTGTTGAGTGCATAAAACAGGTAATTGATATTTTCAGGGGTAACTAAAAAACGTTATCTTGCCAGGAACTGGTTGAAGATCGTTTTTATTGCTAAGCTGAAAATATACATTACCTGTTTTCGGCTCCAGCCCGCCCTTCCTACCCTCTCGAGTTACCTTGGTGACAATTGAGAGGATCGAAAAAGGATGAGGAATGACGCTGCCCCAGTGATTGTAAGAGAGTAGTACGATAGTGCTATTTTCGCCCAGAACACAGAATCACCAAGATGGCTGCCCTCATGTTAACGGGAAATGCCGCCATTTTGGAATAAGACCATCAATTTGGAAGGTTATGACGTCACATCCGGTCCGCCATTTTGAATGATATCATTTCCTTTAGGAAGTGGAACCGGAAATGCCTCCATTTTGATTGATGTCCTTTGACCCTCTTTTTGAGGCCTAAGGAGTTGCGGGACGGAAAAAAACGTCAGAGGTCGACTTTAACCGGAATTTTATCCTCTTTCATATCGATCCGAAAAAGTTTTGTCGTGGGAGCGACCGTTTAGGCTCTACGTAGACTACGGGGTAGGGTACTTAAGAAAAATAATGAATAAATAATTTAAGAAAAATAAAGCAAATCTAGCATGCTATCCACTATACTGAGTTAGATGAAAAATGGATGCAAATGGTAGGTATATAAAGGTACTGCCTCCACCAGATGGCAGCTCTTGTTTCAAGAGGAATAGGAAACTTGATTTGCCACAATTTTCTTTTATGAAAGTTAACAAAGTAAAATTAAGAAATTAGTATCTTTGCTTCGGGATATCTTAAAACACTTAAAGAATCAATTGGTTATATTAAAGGGGAGAATGTTAAGCCAATCTTTAAGCAACTGAGTGCCTGCCTTGATTTTTTAAAATGCATCTATAAAAACCAGCGCCCATACTGTTTAAGGTTGCAGTGTGGGGTTGGATACTAAACACCAATCCAGGTTTGTCAATTCACTTGTGTGGCAGCAGTGGACCATTGGTAAGTACTGTTCTCTTTTGTTAGGCATACCAAAATAGGAATGCACTCAGGAATCAAACTCAATGCTGGGATGTCTTTGTCAGTATGGCAACCCTAAGGTTCGTTTGCATTCAGAGTTAAATTCTTGGCTCTTAAAGCTGTGGGACATTTCACTGCCCTCTAGTGTAGGAAGCGGCAAACTAAACTACCTAGTAGGTAGTAGTAGCCGTTTTCATGTGGGGAGTGATCTATTGCTAGGTCATTCTCTGCAGGGAAAGTGCTACTACTTACTCAACTTGGTAATCAGTTGGCCCGGTCAAAAATTATTTTGGCCCCCGAAAAAAAAAATTGGCACAGTTCCAAAAATATGAACTCGGGAACTGTTGGTCCATAACTCGGGAACTGTTGGTCCCAGAGCGAAACGGAGCAAAATTTGGCCCCCCTTTCACAAACCCCAGCCTACTGATGGCCCGCCCAAAACTTGTTAACTCGAATTTTGGGAGTTGGCCCACCCCGATCACTCGGTAACCGTTGGTCCTAGAGCAAAACCGTTCGGCATTTAGCATCCCAGGGCCGTACCCTACGCAAGCCCCTCCCCGGATTGGCAAGTTAGCCCACCCCGATAACTCGGGAACCGTCGGTCTTACAGCAAAACAGTTTGAAATTTGACCTCCCCCTGTTGAACCCCGTACATTGAACGCTCTAGGAGGTGGCTGCCACCAAGTTCATTTTCCGATTAAATGGCCGTAACTCGGGTAGCATTGATCCTACAGCGAAACGGTTCGGAATACGGGTTCCCTTTAATTAGTCCTATTCGTTACTCGATCTATCAAGTGGCTGCCACCAAGTTCATTTTATTCAATTATTTTATTTCGGCTACAACTTCAGACAAATTAGTATATCCTTTAGTTAAATAATACAGTACAACTAAACAATACTGTGCGCATAAAATTTCGTTGGCCGCTTGTATCCTCTTCGGATTCCAAATGATCTTCTTCTTTCGAAGGTAATCGTAGAGTTCTGCAGGCGGTTTTAAACCGTACGAATCGAAGTACAAGGCGCACGAACCTCCTTTTAAGTAAGACGCGGTCCTATGCGTTCCTTCACCTTCTCTCGAATCTTGCAAGTTTATTATTATAGTTTTGGGGCGCACGGGTAATAGGTCTTTGCTGTACACCCCTCGAAAAGTATTTATTCCTAGCTTCTCACCTTGGCGTATTTGGTGAGATCTAAGTTCGTTAAGGGCCTGTTCATAGGTACCCCGGCCTCATGTAAAATCCTCATCCACGTTGTGTTTTTTTCTTTCTCTCGATCCCGCACCTTTCTTCGAAGCGGCAGCGAGCGCCTCCATCTTGGCATTGTGACGTTTTATTTCTTCGAGTTGCCTCGGGTTAGCCTTGGAGTCGTTGACGGCTTTTGCGATCCCCGCTGCGCCACCTGCTGTCGCTCCTAGGGCAGCTAAGATTGGCAGGAGTAAAGGTAAGAAACCGCCTTTCTTGACTTGAGCGCGAGAGAACTTGAGATTCAGTCCCTTACCGCTGGTCTTAGCCTTCCTTATTCTGGATTGCTGCGTCTTGGTGACTGGGAGGGCCACCTTCCCCGTCTTGAGCTGCAAATTGGCTAAACGTATGCTGGGTGTTTTACCGGCTTTAATTTGACTCAGCATTCGCTTCTTTTGAGCCGTGGTCAGGCCTACTATAGCTTTTCCGTACATGTTTGCTGATGAGAGTAGAAATAAATTAACGATTCTTTTATATATTAAAAAATTTTTTATTTCGTATTCTTTTTCGTTACAATTTCATTTAACGTACTTAAGTTTCTTCACAATATCACTTCGACTTTACTTTTGTCCAATTTCAAGCTCATCAATCTATCGCTAATGACTACGGCGTGGCATCTGGTGTTGGCTGTTACTTGCGCCCCGAATTTGAACCTCAAAGACACGTCGATCACGCTCGACTTAAGCCTTTCATTTTGTTTACTGCAATCAAAGCAGATTAAAGCGAAGTTCTTAGCATATGTGGACACGTCGAAAGCGGGTCCCGTTTGCATTTCTCCGTAGTACTGTTTCCTAAAGTTGACTAGATCTTGATATATGTTCGAAACGTTTCCGCTGGCAAAATCCGCATTCAGATCTAAAAACGGGTACCTCTCGGAATTCAGAGTTACGTGAGCATCCGTTAGACTGCAGTGATCGAAGACGGCCGGATTTTTCTTTTGATCTCCGTCTCTCCCAGTTTGGAATCCAATTATTACGTATCTCGGCTTCTCGATCGAGATCGTGACGATCAGTCTCCAAGTACAGCTAGTTGCGGTAGGTAAATCTAGCATGTCCGAGTACCAGTGTCTGAAACCCATGGGTACCGTGATCCCGGCATCTACGAGTCCATACAACCTATTTTTCTGAGCATCGGATGGTGTTACGTGAGGGAGACGCCAGCCAACTTGATCTAGAACGATCTTGCCCGCAGCTACCCACGTGTCCCTGAAGACTGCGTTCGTGTGGGCAGCTCTCATTAATGTCAACGTTTGCTGAACCCCGTAAATCGCTTTCGTGTAATCTTCGAAGAATCCCATCAAATGCGAGAGGGGTATGGCGTAGGCGAAGGATCCTTTCGGGGTGTGGGCGCTGAAAAGGACGTCTCTCTTGTGTTTGAAGACTGCGTTCGTTCCGTCATCGGCCGTACTGGCGCTGGCACCGTCCAGGAACCATCCCCTATTAGCTACGTATGCCGGGTCTTGCGGGCCGAAGCTGACGATTACCTTAATGGTGCTGGGAAATCCTGGGTGGTTGATCTCGTCCACGATCTTGTCCCCTATCTGGTACTTGATGTTCGAGAAGAAGTAGGCTATCGCGTTGTTCACGAGAGCTATCTTGTCAGTGGCCGCATAAGCAGACCCGTTGCTCGCTTTTACCAGGGCACCCTTTACGTACATGTAACTTTGATGAGGATGTGTGAACAAGTCCCGATTCTGAACCACTATTCTCAGTTCCGAGTTCACATTGTTCAAGTTCGTCCCCACTATCGGAGTGTAGTCGTGGTAATTGTACTCTACCACGGATTCGTCCAGGGTAAAAGGTTCCTGAACATTTAAATATCCTTCTTCGGTCTCCATTTTGCGTTGGCGATGAAGGTATCTAGATAGGTCGCGTTCGATGGAGTGAGGACTTGTCGGCGTTTAGATTGGGATTCGGTAGGTGGTGGTGGTGGTGGTGGTAGGTGGTGGTGGTTTGTTAGTCTTAAAATCTAACATGTTCTAATTATATCCTTTTATTTATAAAAAAAAAACTTTTTGTTTGTTTTACAAGTATTATTTTCATTTCGTCTTCCTCAGGTGTAATCTCATAGTAACTGTTTTCCCCCTCAAATTAAGCCGACGATCGTCCTGGTCAGTTAGCCACATTCTAATCGAACAAATGACATTGTTGGTTACGGGTAGATAGATCAAGTTGTGAGGAGATTGCACTATCTTGTATCCTGGTGCGCAATTAGGAAAGAAGGAGTACAGAGTCGGTTGCCTCGATCCGTTCACGTGCGAATTGCCAATCAGATCGCAGTGTACCAAGATGGAATTGACGTCGAGGATGTTGGCGGTGTTCTCGGCGATGCTGATACCTTGTAAGTACACTCGAGGCTCGAATCCGAATAACTTCCCTACGGTTGACGGATCGGAAGCGGAGAAATCTACCTTGTATTGTTTGTTCGTGATATGTAGCTCGCATTTCAGAGTATTGGGGTTGCTGACGATGCTAATGTACGAGATGTCGTTTGGGACGTCCCAATGCCCGCGCTTCTTCATTTCCCCGTAGACGTATTTTTCTATCGCTTCCAATTCGTAGGATCCTTCCGGGATGACGAGTTTCGTCCACTCCCTGCCGTTGTTGTGGCTGTACCTAAACGCGTCCGACTTGAAAGCTTTCACGTTTGGTATGGAGTTGTATGTCTCCAAGTTGACCAGTGCGATCTCCCACTCTTCATCGTCCGAGAGCAGTAGAGGCGTAGAAAACTTGGTGGTGAAATCAGTGGTGTTCGAGGAAAGAACTATTGACGAGGAAGGCATCGATGTTCTTATGTCGCACTTAACGAAAGTGTATCGTTCGCGATTGATCTTAAACGTTTATTAATACAAATTTTTTCTTTAGTCTTTTATTAGTTAAAAAAATTTTATTCATTTCTTTTCTTTTTGCCTTTTAACATCTCCCAAACTCTTTTACCAACTTGCCGTGCTCGTCATCCGACAAGAGACCATTCGCTTTTAACTCCCCGTAAATGTGCACGATCTCCTCATCTAGACCAGTATTACCAGCATCTCTCGAAGCCCTGATCAGTTTCAGTCTTTCGCACAGATCGTTCGGGTCCTTGTAAAACCTGTACCCTTCCCCTTGTCGAGTTGGCTGTTGTTGTTGTTGTTGTTGTTGTTGTTGTTCTTGTTGTTGTTGGTGTTGAACCTTCCCAGACACCGGTTTGATGAAAGTCGCGTACTTGTAACCGGCGCTGGATTTTAGTCTCTTAGCCGCGGGGTCGTGGTCTCTGTACACGGCGCTGCTTCTCGTAAGAATGTCGTGATAATCCAGCAGACTCGGGTGATCGTCGCTCGGTTTTCGCGGATTCTTGAGCATGATCAACTGCCACAACTCGTCGGTGCCCTTGTACTTTTTTCCTCCCACCACCACGTCGTCCCCTTCGAAATCCACGTCCGAGTTACCTATCTTGTACTTTTTACTATCTGGCTTGTACCTTATACCGAAAGTGGGGTCGGTCAAGGCCTCCCTGGTAGCGAACATGCTCAAGTACTCGGTAGCTAGCGGTCCTAGTTGAACGGTGTCTAGTAATGAAGTCTCTTCTTCCGAGTATCACATTCGAGCACTCGGGGTCATGGATTCAATTTGCTTGAGGGTGCTGGGGGTAAGTGGGCCCATAGAGCTAGATAGTCTCCTCATCGAGCCGGTATTAAAAGCCACCTCGGATTCCGAGTCTTCGTCTTCTTTCTCCCTATTATATCCGGGACCGGTCGCCACTTCCAAACCCCTCTGAATGTTCCGAAGTTTTTCTCCGTGTTGGATACTTAGTTTCTGTTGACCGGCTTCGATAGCCAGCAACTCTTTGATCTGGAGCTGACGTTGAGCGGCCGCCTCTTTGCTCTCCTTAGCTGGAATTTCGTCTGCTCTCTGATGGGATCCGTTACCGGTTTGAATATATTGGTGAAATGCTCGGACTCATTAACTTTTTCTAGTTTGGCATCCCTGAATTTTCGTTTGAGTCGTTGTTTCAAGGCCTAGTACTGGTCAGAAGCTCGTTGTCTTTTCTTAGTACTCATTTTTAGAGAAATTAAACTCAAACCCTTTTATTTAGAAAAAAAATTGAGTTCTCTGCAACAACAAGAATTCTTGTTCGTGATAACAAGAATTATTGCTCGTGATAACAAGAATTATTGCTCGTGATAACAAGAATTATTGTTCGTGATAACGGAATTACTGTTCGTGATAACAATTCTTGTTCGTGATAACAATTCTTGTTCGTGATAACAAGAATTATTGTTCGTGATAACAGAATTATTGTTCGTGATAATGGAACCCTTTTATTTAGAAAAAAAATTTAAGTTCTCTGTCTTAACAACAAGAAGTCTTGTTCGTGATAACAAGAAATATTGTTCGTGATAACAGAATTATTGTTCGTGATAATAAGAATTCTTGTTCTTGGTAACGGAATTCTTGTTCTCGTTGACACCAACAGCTGTTCACGTCGGCATCAACCTAAACCCACGTCTTTGGTCCCGTCATCGCCAAGTTGGGTTACAACTAATGCGCTTACACTCGACCCAACATGCGTCTATACCTTCCTTCTATCAAGGGTTTAGTCTTGTCGATAGTCAAAAATCCGTACTGGTCGGAATTCCAGCACTCTTCGCACGTTTCACTAAACTCCTCGAAGTTCATGTCGCCTCCGACGTGGTTGTTGTAGACGTGCTTGATATTGGCGTCGTCTTGCCTGAACAGCATCAGGACGTTGGCGTTGCCTCGTATCACCCGCTTGGGTATCCTGCTGTAAGTCTGACATAGGTAAAACACGTCCACGTTAGCGTGCCTTCCGTACGCGAAGTACCTCTCGATCTTGTCCCGCTTTTCTATCATGCAGTCGTCGAATAAAAATATGGTCTTGTTGTTGTTGTTGCCGTCTACTAACAGTTGTTCGGGTAAGGGAATCTCTTCCAAGCTCGAGCTGAACGAGGCTACTTCTGGGCAAGTCTCTTCGAAGGCCTGCCTCAACCGTTCGTACTTGGTTTGAAACAGGGTCTTGGAACACACGTAGAGTCTGCCGTACTCTAGCCACCCCTCGTTGCAGAGGAGATTGAGAGTTAGATTAGTCTTACCGCACCCGGCCGGATCACAGATGATGCACCTGAGTTGTTTCGGTAAATTGAGCGGGTTCTTGCTTTTCTCGAAGGGGAGGACATCCATCGAGTCGTAGTGAATTAGCTTCATTTGTAAGGTTTGAAATATAATAATAATAAAAGTGTTCGTTTACTTATACAAAAAAAATTTTTATAAGTAAAAGCTAAATTAAATCAAATCATGTATTGCTTGAAGTGCAAGCGAGTTACCGCTACCGCAGACCAGGTCATCGTCACGACATCGAACAGACGTTCTCTGTTGAAGGGAAAATGCGAGGTCTGCAGTTCGAACAAGGTGCAGTTTCAGAAGCTACTGCGTGGGAAAAAAACAACTAGAACGAAAGGCTCGGGCCTGTTAAACACTTTGATAAATAAACTACCGGTCGAACTACACATCCCGGGCTACTAATTTTGCGGTCCCGGTACGAAACTGAACGAGAGGTTGGCGAGAGGAGCCGTTGGCATCAACGATCTCGACGAGGCTTGTAAAAAACACGACGTAGCTTACGCCAACAGCGACAATTTGGAAGATAGGCACAGGGCGGACGAGGAGTTGGCTTCGGCTGCCAAGAAAATCGTCTTCTCCCTTACCAGAGCGGGGTTGAGCGAGCGAGCCGCTACCGCTGCAGTGGCCGCCGCCATGAAAGCTAAAGTCAAGTTGGGGATGGGTGTGTAAAATTAAATAAATGGGAAAATTTTTTTTTTTGTATTAATAAATGGTAAAAGCATAATAAATGGATACTTTAGCCAAAGAACTGCACAACCCGGCTCGTAGACATTACCCTAGGCGTAAGACCAAAGCCACCTTCGTCGACGACCTGTGGCAGATAGATTTGGTCGAGATGATCCCTTTACTCCCGAGTCAACAAAGGGTACACGTACCTGCTCACCCAGATCGACGTGTACAGCAAGTTCGCACGAGCGGAACCGATCAAATCCAAGTCCACTGTCGACGTTACCGCTGCCTTTAAGAAGATGCTGGTCTCGGCCAAGCCCAAGCTTTTACAATCGCACGAAGGGACGGAATTTTTGAACTCCACCTTCTCAGCTATAATGAAAAGACTGGGTATCAACCACTACCACACCTATTCTGAAACCAAAGCGAGCGTGGTGGAGCGGTTCAACCGCACGCTGAAGACTTTGATGTGGCGGGAATTCACGCGTAGAGGCAGTTATAAATGGGTTGACTTACTTCCTTCTCTGTTAGACAAGTTACAACGGTTCCGTGCATAGAACCATCAAGGCGAGGCCCAAAGACGCAAACGACGGAAAAGTTAAACTTCCAAAACAGTCCGTTCCAAAACGATCAATAAAACCTAGTAAATCTAAGGTAGGGGATAATGTACGAATCTCGAAAGTAAAAAGGGTGTTCGACAAGGGATACCTTCAAAACTGGACCAACGAAATTTATACCGTCGATAAAGTAAGAAAGACTGACCCGGTCACGTACACCCTGAAAGATTACGGCAGGGAAAGCGTACAGGGCGGTTTTTACGAGTGGGAATTGCAAAAGATGAGCTTGCCGGATTTGTTTCTGGTAGAGAAAGTGTTGGAGACGAAGAAGGTACGGGGGAAGACGAGTTACTTGGTCAAGTGGAGGGGGTACGATGATAGATTTAACTCGTGGGTGGATAACTTGCTTTTGCTGGGTTGAGTCACGACCGGAAATTGCATAATGTGACGCAATCATGACGTAATGCGTAATGGAACGTTCTAGAACATTCTATTCGATTACGTGATTTCTGGCTGTGATGCAATTTCCGGTTGATTAGGTATAAAAGCCAAGACCTTTTCCCGCTCGCTCTCTTTCCAGTTTGGATTTCATAGAGACAACGTCTCCACATCACCTGTCTGGTACCAATTTGAATTTCAACGAAAGAATATCTCTGCCGTTTTGTAAGTTTATTCAATCCATTCTTAAAACATGAATTTTTTTTCTTATATACAGGGCGTTCGGAAATTGGTGTCAAATATTTTGAGGGTCCGCTGTGTGATCAA
>JAHWFP010145804.1:0-18196 GCA_023313725.1 Lithobius niger
GATCGAGGAGAGATAAAATGTATTTAAAACCACCTCTACTCGAGGGTCGAATGGGGCCAACAATATCTACAATGAAACGATTAAAGGGCTCCCCATCCATGGGCACAAGCACCATAGGGGCAACAAACTTCTGTCCAGATTTACCGTTTTTCTGGCAGGTAAGACAAGTCAAGACAAATTGCTCAATGTCACTAAAACATTTGGGCCAGTAAAAATTTGTAAGCACTCTTTCTTTGGTTTTAAAACGCCCAAGATGGCCAGCCCATGCATTTGCATGTGCAGTGCTTAGAACCAAATTTCTACACTCCTGGGGAAGAACTAGATGCCTGTTGATTAGCGGCCTTCCCTCAGGTCGAAAAGGTTTGCGAAAAAGCAAATCGTTGTCAACGAAAAACAGCTTGTTTTCGTCTTGCTGGCTTTCTGGCAGCTCAGCATACTTCCAACATAAAATTAAAGTTGGGCATTCATGCTGGAGTTTTAAAAACTCAGGTTTGTCAATGTTGAGAAGCTGTGTAAACTGCTCAGTTTGAGGACCTAAAATCGCTTCATCCAAAACGTCTTGTTTGGGGTTGACAAAACCTTCCGTCACTGCTCTTGGAGTAACCTCAACCGAGTCGCTATATGACTCCTCGCTATCAGGTTGGTTCTCACGGAAATTAGGGCGTAAGAGAGGGAGCTGATCGGCAGCACGTGCCTGCGCAAAGGTGACTGCATTCACGTAAGTGGGGAGGGAAACAAGCCCTTTTTCCTCTAACATAATTTGAGATGGCACGCCTAGCAACATACTGAAATTGCGGGCCAACGTAATCGGACACGAGAGCTTCTGTTTGGATAGCTCCGTAGGGGGTCTGAACCTCAATTAAGGCTATAGCATGTGCGGTAGTCTTATCTGTTAACGCATTATGACAATGCGTGTACTCGCCAGTAAACTGGTCGGGTTTCACAAGTTCACTAGCGATTACATCGTGCGTAGAACCAGTGTCGCGCAAGACACGGCATTTTTGGCCGTTCACGGACCATTCATGTATGTGTTTTGACAAAACAACTTCCGATGGGGCATGACTGATAAAAATTACAATCTGCTGCGGCTGCTTTCTCGTCAGCCATACGATCACGACAATCTTGACGTCGGTGTCCAATTTTTTTGCAATAAAAACAAGTGCCATCGCCTATGAGACGAGGTTTTTCGAACTCACGGTTTGAGTAAGTGTTGTTGGCTGAACTTCCACTAGGGGATTCAGTTTTCACCTCGGCGGTACCAGCCGGTTTAGCCGCCTGACTGTGGTTACGATTCGAGTTACCACGATGTCTGTTGGAAGGTTTAGAACCTTGTGCTGTCGTAGCAGCTGCAGGAGTTGCTTTAACAGGTCGAGAAGCAGCATTATTTGAAATCTGCTTATTGCGAGTAGTGAATTCATCACACAACTGGGCCGCTTCGGCCAAAGTCGCTAATTTAACTTGATCAGGGATCCATTTCCTGAGATGAGTTGGACAAGATTTATAAAATTGCTCCAATAACATGAGGTTGACAAGTTTGTCATAGTCCCGCTTAATTTTAGCCAAAGTTAACCAATGGGTGAAAAGAGTTTCCAACTCGAATGCATAATCCTGGAATTGCATTTCTACGGTTTTTTCGAAGGAACGAAATTGATTTTGCAAAGAGTCGTTAGTCTGTACAAAACGAGCTAGTAATTTACTTTTGACTATTTCGTAGTCCTGCATTTCAGCGTCTGTTAGCTGATCACAAACTTTAATTAAAACCTCACCGACGAGGGGTTGAAATCCCGTGACCCATTGGTCTCTAGGAATTTTCTGACTAGTCAAGCTTCGTTCAAAAATCTTAAGGAAGCTGTTAATATCAGTGTAGGGCGTCCACCTATTTACCAAACGAACTATGTCGGACACTTTACCATGTTTTGCAACTGGATTTGGGGGAGGTGGGGGAGCGCCGTTAGCTCCACTTGGAGCGGGGTTAAGATTTATCGTAGCAGCATTTAGCTTTGCTAATTCGAGCTGCTTGTCCAGCTTAGCTAACTCCATAGCACTGGCACGATCCTTAATTTGGGCTTCTTGGTCCCTTAAGGCTAGTTCATGAGCACGGCGCTTATCTGCGTCCGCTAGTTCGAGTGCTCTTAACTTTAATTCTTCAGATTGCAGAAAGAGTTCATTTTCTTTAGCTGCTAATTCTTTTTTAGCGAAAATAGCAGCGTCTCTCCTTTCAATAGCATTAGCTAGTGCATTGGAAAGTTCGCTTAAATCAAGTTTACCATCTTCGAGGGCTGCTCGTAAGATTTGCTGGGATTCACTTTTAGACTCGCTTACTGTGAAGCCTAAGTTTAAACAAGCCTTCTTTAAATCCTTGTTTTGCAAATCACGAATGATTTCGTCTAAATTCTTCCATTTCGGACATGTTGAGTCTTAATGGTTAACGTGGTTTCAAAATAAAGCTTTTATAAATGAAACAAAAATTAAAAGCAGCCGCTTAAAATTTAACGTCACTTTTGAGCAGAGTGAATTATTTAAAAAACTTCTCTCCCAAATCCAGTAAGATTGCACATAAAAAATACACTTTTAAGACCCCTAGCACTCTGGTACATGAATAGCTAAATGGTATTAATACCCTCAACTACAATACTCGGCTTGGCGGCCTCTAAGCATATCTCATGTACACTTACCCACAAATTGTACAATCGCTGTACGGTCAGTCTGTCCTTCCGTTCCACCGTAGTACGGGAAGTCCGGCATTGATTTTCAGGAGTCGATCGTCACTGGCGGTCTAATCCACGGGACACGCTTGGGACACGCAAAATCCACGGCTTGGCTGTACGGAGCGCGGTTTCCCTCTCGGGCCTCTTCTCCTACAGCATCGGTTGGGGTTGAGACGACTCTCGGCGTGAGGACGTCTACTGGAAGCGGCAGCTGTTGCTTCCTGGCGCCGGCAGTGGTTGGAGCTGCGGCGGGGGTTGTACTATTTTTTTTTTTTGCGTTAGTACGATTTCTGCTTCGTGACTTTGTGTAACGTAGTCACAGGCATCTGCTTCGTGGCCATGTTTATCTGGACCACAGACGTCTAGTTGGAAGTGGCTTGCATCCTTCTAGGCTTGTAGCACGGCAGGGGGGAAAACGCTTGATGGGAACAGCACCTGTTCATCCCACCGCTGCCACCAGATGTAACGGCGGACGCTACGACGGCTTAGGTGCTTGTAACGCCCCCGGTTTCCCTGGTGTACGTGGAGTTTCAGCTTGAGGTTTAACGGTGTTTACGACGACTTTTTACGTTCATTAACACAGCATGGGCAACTGTCCCAGCATGGGGGATGGAGCGCCGGTCCTATTTAAAGGGGCTTAACCTTAAACTGTTGGTATCGCTGCCACCAACGGTGGATTTAACTGTTTAACTAGCTAAAATTAAATGATGGGCTAATAGTTATATTTTACACTAAAAGACAATTAATCAATCTAGCAAACGACTGAAGCTTAATACTCTTGGTTTTATTTATGCAACAGAATGAAAAAGATACTTTACATTATAGTTTGCTTCTAAAAGCTTTTGAATACCAATTAATTAAAAAGGCAACAAGTTCAAATTTACAACAAGAAATTCACAATTCAGACAAACAACGCTTGTGTTTGAATAAAGGTTTTTAAATTTTCACAAGAGAAAAAGTAATATTAGGTGCTCCCGGAAACACCCACAAGACTTGACAGCCGCAACTGATTAAAGTCTGACAGTACGTTTCATACACGATCAACCGTCCACAGTTCTGTTTCTAAGTTTTCCAAGTACAAAAAGATCAATCTCCCTTAGTTCACGCAGAAACTGTTCTAAGACATAAAAAGCCCGGCAATTTTACACTTAGGCATCAGTGTGTTTCTTTTGACTTCTTTTGACTTCCACAAAGATCAAACCGTCAAGTAGTTTAGATTAAAAATCCATTTAAAATAAACTGGAAAAGTTGGTTTTTAGTAAGAGAACTACTCTGACGTTATGGGGTGAGAGAACCTAAGATGCCGCTACAGGCGTCACCACCATAATATTTCTCCAAGCTAGAGAGTTAAGTTTACATTTAAACTAAAATTTAGAATATGGGGGTCCTAAACTGAACTTCCAAAAGCTAAACTATAACATACGAACCACTACCATTCTGCCCGGCATGGCATTCTCCGGACATGGCGTCTCCACTCCCGACTGGCGTGACCCTTCTAGCTTGAGAGATCTGTGAGCTGTGCTAACGATTGCGTTCTGGGGCTGGGGTTTTATAGACTTAATCGAAAGTTCGCGCGGACGGGCAGGAGAGCTATTAGTCCAGTAGAATTAGCATTTTGCCTGGAACTAATTCAGAAGGAGATGAAACTTGGTAGATACGTTCAGAATACCATTGTAAGCTTTCCCCTAAAATTCCCCAACTTTCCCACTTGAGCTTCCGCCGCTATCTTGGAAAATGGCTGCCGTTTTCGCGTTTTTTGAGGGTATCGTCGAATCTATGCATTTTTTGAAAGGAAGATATGTTCCAAAGTTGCTTAATACACTGAATTAAGAAACTTTCTAACACATCTTCCGTTTACAAAATGTATAGATTTTGCTATACAATGCAATCTAAAATGGAAATGAAAGCCGTTTTTGCATTTTTTGACCGTATAGCCGAATCTATGCATTTTTTAAAATGAAGATGTGTTAGAAAGTTGCTTAATACAGTATATTACGCAACTTTGTAACACATCTTCCTTTCAAAAAATGTATAGATTTTGCTATACAATGCAATCAAAAATGAAAAATGGTGGCTGTTTTTTTGCATTTTTTGACCGTATAGCCGAAGCTATGCATTTTTTGAAAAGAAGATATATTACAAAGTTATTTAATGCACTGTATTAAGCAACTTTCTAACACATCTTCCTTTTAAAAAATGCCTAGACAACGCAATCAAAAATGGCAGATATCGTGGCCATTTTAGCGTCTTTTGACCGTATAGCCGAATCTATGGATTTTCTGAAAGGAAGATGTGTTACAAAGTTGCCTAACACACTCTATTAACAAACTTTCTAACACATCTTCCATTAAAAAAAATGCCTAGATTCGACTATATAATGCAATCTAAAATGGCGGCCATTTTTGCATTTTTTGACAGTACAGGCGAATCTATGCATTTTTTACACTGTATTAAGTAACTTTTTAATACATCTTCCTTTCAAAAATGTGCATATATTCTGCTACACAATGCAGCAAACATTAATTTTTATGTTCTACGTTTGAACACCATCAATTTAAACTAACGTTAAAGTTTAACAAGTTACAAGTTACATAGTGAATTATTGCGCGTGCTTCAATTAGAAGTTCATTGTTTTAATCAACGTAGGTACTGAAAACATTGAAACGAACTAAAGAACTTCACAAATATCCTACATAAGGTAGATTTTTAAAAACATGAATAATTTGGAACACCGTTTGCCGAATGACCTTTTAGTTTGATCACTCGCCTGTAGTATGCCAAATCTACATAGGGCATTTACTTTTGACGGAATCTCGTAGGTTTTCTTGTGCACCAGATCATTCACTAATTGATTGTTCATTTTCTGATAGTTCTTCACTTATTGAGGGTTTCTTGGAATAACCGGTGTTAACACCATCTGTTTCAGAAATACTTTCCTCAATTCCTACCTCACTGATGTCAGCTGCTAATGAAAAACACTGCACAGTCTCAGAAAATGTAATATCATCAAAATCTTCTGGATCTTCTTTATCTGCAATAGTTGTTGACGATACTTGAGAAGAATCCTTGCATGTTAACCCATGAAAGCGTCCCCAGAGCTTTGAATATTTTAAAACGGCTTTTTTACAGCCAAAGCGCTTGGCACAATCCATTGTAGAATTGTAGCAAATCTTATTCATAAGGTGATCTAGTGCTGGATGAGAAAGTGTTTGGATGGGTGCAAGTCTTTGGTGCCTTTATGCCCAACCCCATTTTTCTGCCTCCAAATGATTTGCCATGCCATTGTTGTATTTGATGATACGAACGTAACGAATGTTGTTCTGCTGCTCCAGCAGTGGGTGGAAATTTGTTCAACTGCACTTCCGTTCGACAACAAGCAGTAGATTTGTTATAACAATGATAACGGTATATGTACTAAATGAGTTTTCAATTTTTCGTTTTTGAAAAGAAGATATGTTAGGATATGTGTTCTGCTATACGGTCAAAAAACGCTAAAAAGGCTGCCATTTTCCATTTTTGTTTGCGTTGTATAGCCGAGTCTATGCATTTTTTAAAAGGAAGATGTGTTAGAAAGTTGCTTAATACAGTACATTACGCAACTTTCTAACACATCTTCCTTTCAAAAATGCATAGATTCGGTTTTACGGTGAAAAAAACGCAAAAATGACCGCCATTTTCCATTGCAGATTGTATTGTGTAGACGAATCTATACATTTTTTAAAAGGAAGACGTGTTAGACAGTTGCTTAATACAGTGCATTAAGCAACTTTGTAACATATCTTCTTTTCAAAAAATGTATAGATTCAGCTATACGGTCAAAAAACGAAAAAATATGGCCGCCATTGTTAATTTTTGATAGCATTGTGTAGCCGAATCTATGCATTTTTTAAAGGAAGATGTGTTACAAAGTTGCATAATATACTGTATTAAGCAACTTTCTAACACATCTTACGTTTAAAAAATGCATAGATTCGCCTATACGGTCAAAAAACGTAAAAACGGCTTTCATTTTCCATTTTAAATTGCATTGTATAGAAAAATCTATACATTTTTTAAAAGGAAGATGTGTTAGAAAGTTTCTTAATAGAGTGTATTAAGCAACTTTGTAACACATCTTTCTTTCAAAAAATGTATGGATTCGACGATACAGTCAAAAAATGCGAAAACGGCCGCAATTTTCCAAGATGGCAGCGTGAGCTCAAGTGGGAAAGGTGGGGAATTTTAGGGGAAAGTTTACAATGGTATTCGGAACATATCTACCAAGTTTCACCTCCTTCTGGATTAGTTCCAGGCAACGTCAAAATTTTAGCTAATTCTACTGGAATATACGGGGTTCTGGTTGGCTGAGGGCCTTGAGAACAATAGAAAGTGGGAGGAGAAGTCGGGTGAACAAAGGAACTGGATGCAGAGCCGTTTGAAGGAGTAGGGATGGAAAAGACAGGCCTGTTTGAGTTTTACTCAATTGAACTTTGGGAAATAGGCCTTTATTTTGAATTATTGGCTACGGAATGAATATTTACAAGTTTGCAACGTGAATAGGCTCTGGTTAAAGCTTAATACTTGGCTTAGGGTAATGCAGAAAGCATTACTATTAAATTTTATAAGCTTTAACTGTAAACTGCAGTGTTATACACCACAACTAGTTTTGGTTGGGGAGGGGGGTGAAATTGAGGATTCGAAGTTTTTAGCACAGTTTGACTTTCGGATTGGGTTAAACAGATCTTTTATAAACATCTTTTAGTTTTTAATTGTAGATCAAGCTATTGGTCGCATTCAGTAGGTCTCAGTCGGGTCCAGAGGAGAACTAAAACAAACATATATACACTGAAAATTCGTGTCCGGTAGAATGCCGATGTCGAATTACTTGGACATATGGTAGCGTTTCAGGGGGTAAAAGAATATAATAAAAGCATAAATGCGGTTAAATAAACTAGCTTAGTTGGTTGCTATAAAGCATTAAGTTATTGGGAACGTTTAACGTTTAATTAGGAAGTTGAAATTGATCGTTGTGGAACTTTTTCATATGGATTGCGGCCAACAAACACAATAAAAAATATCACACTTCAAATGGTTGTCTGTACATAAAATCGAGGTTTAGTACCTTCGCAGAGGAAGCCCCTCCTAAAATGCACTAAGCTAGTGTGTGTGGGCTTTTTGCCCAAAAATATGAGTAATAAAATCAAAATACATAAATACAAGTTTCAATAAAACTTCAAGTTCAAGTTCAAGTTTGAACTAAAAGCCCACTACACACGAGCCATGGTTTTGTAGTGGTTAATGTATACACTATGGAAATATTAAAAAAAAAAAAAATAATGGCGGCCATGATGAAAGAGCGCTGGGGTTGATATTTAGTGAACTTCAAACGCAGATTAAAGGTTCTTCTTGATGAAAGTCCAGATTTGGGCTTCCCCAAGAGGCTTGTATTTGGACAGGCTATTGAATGTTGGAAAGTTTGACCGAATTGGTCCATCATTTGCAAAAATTGTCACAATCGAGGTATTTGGAAGCTCAAAGAAAAAAAAATTTTCTCGTTTTGGAAAAACGAGCCTGTTTCAGCGGTACACGTTTACAGTCGTCAGTTTTTTGTGGACCGTCCTTTATTATATTTTTCGGGTAGGGGGGGGGGGGGGGTTGATTTGGGGAAGAGAGGGAAAATGAGTAATCGTACGCATATTTTAATAATCAGCATTACGCGCCATTAATGTTGACTAATTAAAATCTACTACCACAATCCGAAGAATGGAAAGGGGGGGCCAGAAAAGTAAGGGGGTAGATTCGTGAAATAAACTCAAACGCACCTAGGCTTTGGAGATAAAAGCTACATGGGCTCGTTTCTCAGCTTCAGACAAACATAACGAGAACGACGTGAACTGTAACTATGTGTACGTTTGCATCCGTTAGCCGTGTATATATATGATTGAAGTCCTCTCTCCAGCAAAACTAAAACTATTAATTTCTCTGTTTCTATTCAATATATTTCGACCAAACTTGGCCAGATAGTAGATAGCAACCTTTCCAAACTTTACACCAACTTTTATGCAATTCCGTGCAAGTGTAAACGTAGGGAGCCACACGTAAATTTGAAAACTATTCACTTGTTGTTGTTGTTCTTCTTCTTGGCTGACACAGTTTCAGAAAAAAACTACTGCACCTACCTAAAACCTGAAACAGATCTGAGCCAGAAATTTTCCTGGGCTTCAACCTTACAGGGACCACTTTTTCGATTAGTCGATCCATTCTGGAGTTACGGGACCCTAAACGATCATTTTGATTGTTTTACATTGTTTTAACCATTGTATTTAGGGAACAATGCCACTCAGCAACTCCAGATTCATTCTTCATCCACGTGTTATGTCTTTGCTAAAAAGTCGATTGTTGAACGGTAAAATGAAAGAATTCGTGTAAACGCATATATTTTTAAACCAAACTAACCTACATTGTTAATTAGCTAAAAACGATAGAATTGCGTATTTATTTCACAGATGGAGGCTTTTAGAGCCGAGTTGAATTGTTTCAAATTGGCCAGCAACAATCGACTGCATGCATAAAGCTTTGTAGCGCGACGCCATAGCTGTAAAAAAGGTACACGGATTACAAACAAAAACGTCAAGCGTGCCGTAAAAATGGGGGATATATGATTGAATTTTCACTTGTCAAAATGAACACGGATAAAAATTGATGATTTTTAATTGAAATAATAAAATGTACAATTGAGAAAATTCCATCTGTTTAGTTGCTGTTGTGCTTTACCAATCATATATTTAAAACGTAAAGCACAACAGCACCTAAACAGATGGAATTTTCAAAATTGTACATTTTATTAATTCAATTAAAAATCAACAATTATTATCTGTGTTCATTTTAACAAGTGAAAACTCAATCATGTATCCCCCTTTTTTATGGTACACTTGACGTTTTTATTTGTAATTTATATATGAATGGAAAAATGGTACATGATAAATTATGTTTTTTTTTTCCGCCACATCTCACGGCACCCCTAGAAGTTCTTCACGGCACCCAAAGGTGCCATGGCACACTGGTTGAAAACCACTGTATTAGATGTTTGTGTGCCTTTGCGAAACGGTATTGTAAATCATTCAGTCCAACACTAGTAAATATTGCAAACGCAAGTTATTTTATTGGGATACACTTCAAACTTGTATGCAGCTTTGTGATAAGGATGGGAGTATTAAAGTGTTTGATAAAGCTACTTAATTAAAGTGCTGGCTATCCATTTATTGTTAAAGATGAATTAAAATAATTATTACTCATTCCGCAAACAGAGACTTGATTTCCACCGTGCATTTCCACCGGATTGGCATGCAGAACGTTGGAGCTGATAATGCCTTTTTAAACTCAAATAACAATTATTTATAGGATGCACTAAATACGGGAAGAGTGTAAGCAACAAAAATCTGTAGCACTGTTTGGCATTCGCAGGACGGGTCCTGCTAGTGTGCTGTAGAATAGCTTCCCTGTTTATAATCATAGGCTGACCTCAATCTCTGGTCTTCTTGCCTCAATTCCACAACATTATCCGCTAGGCTGTGCTTGCTTTGGATCCTAGGGAACTATAAAATAGTCTCTAAGTTTGTTTTTGGACGTACCGTAGGCTACTTGTTGTAGCGTGCACTACGAAGCAGAGCAAGGAGCTTCTCACTTGTCTGTATCCACAATAACTTCCGAACCCGTTGTTCAAATTGTCCATTCTATGCCCTATTTGTAGATAAATTCGTAATCGCTAAAAGTGGGGAAGATGTTTTGTGGATCTCCATAGCAGAATCACTGCGACCATGTGTTTCGGACAGTTGATGGCTGCCGTGGGCAAATTTTGGACAAATTTCTGGTGGTTTCCCAGATTTTGACATTGCAAGACAGTACATTACTTTAATCATCCAGATGAAGCCTTTCCATTGGTGGAATAGCTAGATCAATAAAGTAAAGCACTGAAAAGTTATTCAATAAAAAACTAACAAACATGTGGGTAAAAACAGATTAGCTGCAAACAATTTTTTTTCAGACAATTTGTATCGCAGACAGGGGCAGGAAGTTCTGCTTCTGGGTTGGGAGCTTTTGACTAAAATATCAGAATTTAAAATCTGACAAGTAGACATTATAACAGCTCATCATTAGATTTCTCAGGGAAATTATTTTAAAATGTAGGCCTACAGCTAAAATAGTTGACACATAAAATGACACCTATAAAATCCCACATGTAAGTCTTTCGAGTTAATGGTTGAAGACCGTTGATGGAAAAATTAATAAAATGCAACCTATACGTCAGTCGAACGAGTAGAATTGCTTTCTGCTTGGTGAGTAAAGTTGGCAGTTCATGGGAAATGGTTAAGAAAGGCCAAAGTCCTAGTAGCCTATTTTTTTGCAGTTTGCAGACATTAGGAAATTGCAAAACCTTTTCAGCAGGCTAGAGAATCTATAATAAAATAGCCTGTCAACTTAGATGGTAGTTGTTATGCTACAGCACAGTTGTCATTTCTCTCAGTAATCTTTTCATGTTTGCAACAAACGACTTAATGATTTTTTTCTAGAAAATTTTTTCATAAAAAAATCTACATGTAAATTTCTTGCATTCAATTCCTGGATGCTGTTTCCCTTGGAGGAATCTGCGCATGCGCCAGCATAGACCCTCCATACATAGTGTTAACGGAAACAGCTAACCATCTCTTTTCCTCCAAGCCTTCGACCTGTCAACATCAGCTCGCTGCTTCCCTTCGCTATCCCCTCAAGATCCTTCACCTGAATCCTTCTTTTCAAAGACGTTGTTTTTGTACTCTCGAACTTCTACACCTTCGCCCTGAAGACCCTTCAATCGAAGATCGTCCTTCTCTCTGGGAAATCCCTTCGCCTGCTTGACCCTTCACCTTGCACTTCACCGAAGGCAGACCCTTCGCTCTTTCCACCCTTCGTCTGATGGTTAATCCTTCACGTGGGTGACTTTTCGCCCGCTGGATGACTCTTCACTTGGCACATCGCTCGCCTGAAGATTATAACCCTAAGCCAGATGAACGACCCTTCGCTCGTAGGATGACCCTTCGCCCGAAGGATGACCCTTCACCCTTAGCCTACGTTCTTTCGCTCGTAGATTGACCCTTCGCCAGAAAACCCTTCACCCAGGAGTTTCTTCACCTGAAGGAACACCCTTCACTTTGAAGCTCGTTCACCCGGTGGCACCCTTCGTCCAAACGTAGCCTTCTTCGAACACTCCTTGGTTCATCTGGGCTCACACTTTGAACCTGACGACAGCTTATGGATTCTCTTTTCCTTCCGTCACCTCTTTCCCTTCCTCCTTGCTCACGCAAAAAAAAAACCTTCTTTGCTTCCACCCTTCACACTGGGGTTCCTCTTCGAATTTGTTTCGGTTGTCCCTACTGCCCTGCCTGCCACACTCCTTTGCCATCTCCACGCCTCCCTTTCGTCATCGACCCTTCTCCTGCCATTCGTCTGACACCGACCCTTCACACCGAAGGATAGCTCTTCCGTTGAAGCCTTCGCCTGCTGACCCTTCTTTGAACGGTCCGTTCTCATCACTCCGTTCACTGTTTGTTACCTACCCTTCACTTGGCTGCCTCTCAACCGTCCTTCTTCCCTCTTCTCTTCTTCACCATTAAAAAAAGAAAAAAAAAGAATATTGAAAATTAATCATCACCATAATAACTGTGACGGCGAACGCTACGACGGCTGAGGTGCTTGTAACGCCCCGGTTTCCTTGGTTGACACGGAGTTTCAGCTTAAGGTTTAGCGGTGATTATATCGACTTTTACGGCATAAGCACAGTTTGGGCTACTGTCCCGGCATGGGGAATGAAGCGTCGGGGTCCTAATTAAAGGGGCCTAACCTTAATACTACTGGTAATCACCGCCACCAACGGTGGAATTAAGTTTACTGTTTAACGCACTAAATGCAAAAACCGGTTTACTGTTTAACGCACTAAATGCAAAAACCGGTAAACGGCGTTGACAGTGATAATATTCAGACATAATAAATTATATGAATACACTAATATCACCTCCAAGAATGTTTCTACAACAGTCCACTTAAATTTTCGAGGAAGATAACACCGTTCCTCTTCTTCAGAAGACCACACCACAGCAGAGAAAGTTGTAAGTGCTTGCTAAGGAGATGGACGATTATTCATAAGACACAATGCTCAATCCTAATTCACCTCTTACTGTACAGCTAGGGGACTGCACACTTAGCATTACATATTAGGCGCTAGGTCAAGGTTTATCCCCTTGTCCTGCCCTGATCAGCTCTGGTGGTTCGACTTGCAGGTCTGACCACCACACACCAATTAGCTCGAGCTGTCGAAGCTGTCCCGTTTTATACCCAAGCGGGCCGGGGCAGAACAATAGGCTCTTGCCTGAGGCATTACGTCACGTGACGGCGAACTGGCGCGATCCGGTCCTGACTGGTAGAACAATAGGACTGGCTCGCTTACCCGGATGTTGGCGCCGGGCCAGCTTCCATGTGTGCATGGTAGCTAGCGGCGCGTAGCATCCATGTTAACGGCAAGGTGCACCGCACGAGGGGCTAACTGCGTGCGTGTGCATTGCCGTACATGTAAGCACGTTACATCCCCCCTCCCCTAAGAGTAAGCTCAGGAGAAGGAAGACCTACCTCTACATAATACTAAAGTCTCCTAACCGACCGTAAGTTTGGTTTTTGGTTACTTCCGGTGAGCTGGTTTATTCAATGGTACTTAAAACTATACAATATTTCTTAAAAATAGCATCCGGCCTGCACAAATGTACTTAAAAAAAACATTTACAATTTTACCATGTTAGCCTACTCACCCACCAACAATCTTCGTAACGAAGCTATATATACAATTATAATTATACACTTGTATTGTTTCTCCCTAGTCTGACCCAGACTAAGAGAAAAAAACTGTTCGTGAATAGTTCTTCACCTGAAAGTTCTCTTTCCACCTAATATTTACACTTTTGTATACTAGCACTGCACATCCCTAGTTTTGGCTTCATTTTCGACCAAAAACGTGTTCGTTTGTGTATTTGCTGCACTTTTAGAATAAAGTTCACAACTGAATGGCTTTTCTCCACTACGTCACTTCCTATTGGAAACATAATGTTCTGATGAGCACTCCATTCATCACATTCAAACGGTTTCTCTTTCCAATGTGTATCTGCACCAAACAAGCTTCTCCATGACTGAGTTCTGAATTTTAAGCCTAGGCTTTAAAATTCTACTTGGTTTGTTTTGACTTAGTCCAAGTTTGCAAGACACATATTTTTCGTTTTGAAAGTTAATTTCCACTCATTAGGCTTTTCTAGTTCAAGTATTATTTCAACTTTTAGCTTTTAACTGGTTTTTGTGATTTTTGTTCATTATATAACTTTTTTTCTACGTTTTATTTTTGCATTTCACACACTTTCTCCTTAAGTGGGGGGTGGGGTCAATTCCAAGTTTATTTCACCTCACGCCACTTATTTTGATTCCTCCGTCCCACTGCTCTCACTCGACATTGAAATGTCCGCATTGTCATCCGGACCCAACAAAAATTCCTTTTCCAACTCCGCAATCTCCTTAGTTGCTTGCTTCTGTTCCTCTGGGGTTTGGCAAGCCGATGGGTCCTCCTTATCGGTTGTGTCCACGGCGGGCAAAGAAGCTGAAGTAGATGGCGTCACCGCGCCCCAGGGGTTCTGCATAGGCACCGGAATATCGTTGACATATTTGATTTTTAGTCTCTCCGCCGTTAGGTGTCCTGGCATGCCCAACTTGAGTTTGTAGTCCGCCAACATTTCTTCCCAAAACTCCCTTGACATCGTGGGTGAAGCCTTAGAGTAGAAACATTTCCTTCCGGACTCGCCCGTCCAAACTTGAGTAGAAACATGCTGCTGCCTAGGTGCTGACGCTTGAGTAGACTTCTCCGTAGTAGCAACCTTCTCCGTCGGCCTTGGAGGTGTTTGCTGCTTCCTCTCCTTGGACCGTCGCTGACGCTTCTTACTTTGGTGCCCTTGCTGTGATGACTTGGGGCGACATCCTTGGGGGGGGGGGCTGCCTGGGCGCCTGGAGCTACTGGTGCCTGGTTAGTCTTGCCTCCACCCGATTTTGTTGCCTTTAGTGTCTCTGAAGCCTTGGGTACCTCTGCGGAAGTCGTTTCAGCTTTCCTGGCGTCCACCTTCTTTTTGTCTTTTCCCTGCTTCTTTGGTTTCCAATAGCCAGGTTCCTCTTCATCCCCATCTTGATTTTGCCGTTTCTCCATCCTTGGTTGCTCGTTGCAAAATCCTCCTCCTTTTTTTTTTTCTTCCAGCAGTTAGCCTTGGGTGAGCGCCTTGGTTAACTGCCGCCGTCGTTGTGATTTGCAGATCACTCTGTTCACGCTTTATACTCGATAAAAAAGACGTGTTTTTCACGATCTGCGCATCGCCCCATCGTGTCGATTTTATGCTAATTCGCCCGCGAACTGCCTCAACACGTGAGTTTTGTTGCATCACTATTCCGCCACGCCCAACAATCGCCTGTTTGTTAACTCGTTTCTCGTTCGCGTTTTTGGCTGGTTAAACGCTGCTTTCCAAGCTTGATACAACGAATTGACAGGTAATTATTGAACCTTTGTTACTATTAGAGAGTTGACAATGCATGAATTGTGTAAAAATGAGGTTTTTATAGTGTTTGTTGAAAAATTGACTTTCGTCATTTTAGAACTGTTACTATGCCCATTTTTTTTTCAAGAGTTGGTGGACTTAGGCCTACGCCTGCATCCCCCCCTCCCCAATTCTTGTCATGCGAAGTGGAAAGGTATGGCCTACGCCTCCCCTTCCCCCTTCGTCCCTTTTAGACAAAATTGAGTGGAATGAAATACATTTTATTCTGTATTTATGCAGTTGTTGTGCAAAATGAGTTTTGAAGGTGTCGTTTGTCATGCGATACTTTCAATCTCATCCCCTTACGTTTTATGCTGTTTTTATTGTCGCACCATGTCCGTATGCCAATAACTTCCAACAAAAACGTGTAAATCTTGCGATTTCTTGGTTTTAGGGCTAAAAACCGACCTAATGCAGGTACACATGAAAAATTTTAACCTGCATCACTGTTCTGGCCTACTCCCCCCCCCCCCCTGCTGCTTTCGCAAGTTGTAAGGGTGGTTGGGTTTGTAGGTAAATGCTGGTGTATTTTTCGTCTTTTTAGGTATAACCTTGATATTTTCGAGGTCAGTGACTGTTGGTGGGGTCACATTTGCAGGAAAATAAAAGGGTTTGAGCTGAGCAATATTCAGGGGACCAATTTCTTTTCCCGTTGTAATATCGCGTAGCAAGTATGTTTTTTCAGATTTTTGGACTGAAATCACATACGGTCCTGAAAATTTTGGGGCAAGGGATGAGGCTACCCCTCGCGCCGCATTTGACAGGATGTGTGTGCGGCGGACGACATAATCTCCCACCTTTAGGGTTAGAGGTTTATGCCGCCTGTCATAATAGACCTTTTTCTGTGCCCTAGATGCTTTCATGGACTGCTTAGCCAACTTATACATCTCAGAAAAACGCTGCACGATCTCCATTTGAACCTCGGTCTGGTTTTTGGTTTTTGCAGGGAGCGGTCTCGCCGTTAGTTGAGAGAGCTCATACCCCCATGGACCAGCCGGGTTTCGTCCGATGTTCAGTTCACTGGGAGTAAACTTACTAGATTCGGACACAGAACTTCGCATTGCAAATGCAAATTCCTGCAAATGAAGATCCCAATCACAGTGAGAGGCAGTGAAACAACGTAACATGTGCTTTATTATCTTGTTATGTCTCTCAGTGAGATTAGCCTTCGGGTTGTAAGGGGTTGCGTAATGGGTTTTGATTCCCCATGACTTCCACAAACTACGCCAAATGTTAGCTATAAAACAAGGACCTCCGTCTGAAAAAATTCTGTCGAAAAAACCCCAACGGAGCACGACTTCTTTCACACATTTGGTCACCTGTTTTGCTTTAGCCGTCCGGAGAGCAAATAGTTCTGGCCAGGAACTAAATTCGTCCAGGACTACGAGTATCCAGCGCATTCCTCTTCGGGTTGTCACCAAGGGCCCGACAAGGTCTACTGATACACGTTTCCAAGGGGCATTGGGAGGATCCATTGTGGTCAGGAGTCCAGCAGGTTTTGAAGTGTCAGTTTTGCAAGTCTGGCACCTCTCACAACTACGTACGAACTCTACAATGTCCTTCCTCATGCCAATCCACCCCACCAATTCCTGCATCCTTTTCAGAGTCTTGTATACTCCAAAATGGCCTCCCAGTGGTGAGCTGTGAACTGCAGCAATTGCATTGCGGCGTAGCGACACTGGTAAACACGCCCTGAAACGTGTGTTGCCTTCAACTACGTCACGAATGCTACGTGAAACCAAAGTTCTGCACAAGATCCCATCACGCAAGCAGAGCCTACCCGGGGTAAGGATGCTTCCGTCATCAGCTGGAGGCCTTCCAGCTACATTGCCAAGTCTAGCAATATGGCGCGATGACCACTTGTCACCAACCTGCGCCTGTCGGATGTCTTCCAAAGTTGGAAATCCGCTGGGATTCTCAGTTACTTGTACGTGTTCCACCTTACAATCTGCTATCAGTATGGGATTTTTCTCTTCATCCTCATACATCCTGGAGATTGCATCTGCCACCTGGTTTTGTGAACCCTTCTTGTAACGGATCTCAAAATCCATTCCCTGGAGTTCTAGAATCCACCGTGCCAGTCTACCTGAAGGCTGTTTCAAGGACTTCAAGAAAGCCAGAGCACTGTGGTCTGTCTCAATTAAGAAAGGAGCGTTTTCAATGTACGGCCTGAACTTACGGACCGAAAACATCACCGCACCCATTTCTAATTCAGAAACGCAGTGTTTTTTTTCAGCATCTGTGAGTTTGCGTCCAGCAAATGCTACGGGTACGAGCCCACGTCCTTCGACGTGTTGGGAGAGCACTCCGCCAAAACCAGAAATCGAGGCATCGGAACTGATTTCAAACCTCCTATCCAAGTCTGGCAAAGCTAAGACACAGCCTGATAAACTGTCTTTTAGCTCTTGTACTGCAGTTGAGTGTGTGTTGTTCCACTCCCAAACTGCATCTCCCTTCAGTAATTTGTAAAGACAAGCTGCTTTGACATGAAAATCCTTGATAAAAGCTCTGTAAAAGCCCATCATCCCCAGGAAACGTCTAAGCGATTTTACATTACTAGGCTCTGGGAAATCCTGGATTACCAATACCTTCTCAGGCAGAGGGGACAACTCATGTGGTCTTATGAGATGGCCCAGGTAAGAGATTTCCTTTGCACAAAAGTGGACCTTTTTCAGATTTACTGTGAGGCCTGCCCTTCCTAGCCTGCCTAACACATCTGAAATATGATCCAGATGGGACTGGTAATCCTGGCTGAAGATTACCAAGTCGTCAACATATATCATAGTATGGGAATACATAGCATCCCCCAAAACCATGTCCATTAAGCGTGCAAAGGATGCCGGTCCATTGCAGAGCCCATAT
>JAHWFP010145806.1:0-21638 GCA_023313725.1 Lithobius niger
CATTTTATTGTATACATGTGCACTTGCTGGCTTTTTAAAACATTAACTACTTGTAGTGCTTTTATTCTGTCCAAAGCGCTAACCAGACAGAAGAAAATTTGAGGCGAAACGACGCGTTACTATATGCCTACAAGGTCAAATTGTTGCACTGTCACGGTAGGTATTGCGTATGTGAATAGATTTTGACGTCTTTCTTACGCCATACCGCGTCGTGTTGCAGCCGCGAGCAGCCAGTCTGGTTTGGCCTTTACTTTTAATGACGCTATAGAGCAGTGACATTTGCTGCCATATTGGCACCAGTATGGGTTTTGGAGGGCATAACTACAAGGTGCACTACTAAAAAATGGAGGGAAAAACAACGGAAGAGCGGATTTCTTAGGCTTAAAATGACGTTGTTTTCTCCAACAACAAAAAATCGCGCCTTTTAGGTCTAAGAAATCACTCTTCACAGCATCGGCTTCAGTATGACGCCCTTCTGTTTCTGTCCGCAGTGCCCCTTGCAGTTAACCCATTAAGGCTCCAGCATAGAGTTATACACAATAATACTACGTCGTGTCACTGCTCTATACCGCACGGAGAAGTAAATTAAGCAAGAAAAACTGACCTGTAGCTGCCACGAAAGCGTTGATCTCCTGTTGCTGTTTTGAAAACTTGCTCTCCCATTCCTTTTGTTTTATTTCTGATGTATTCTTGAAGTCCATTAATTCCTTTTCTGATTTCGTCTTGAAGTCCATTAAATCCTTTTCTGATTTCATCTTGAATTCCAGCAGCGTGTTCTGCAACATTTCCAGGGTCCAGGTCGGTCTTCGTTCACAAACAACTGCTTGCTTCCTCTTGCAACTCACGCTAACCCAATGGCCGGCTTCAACCGTACCGTCACCTGACTCCATTTCTGCGCAGTTATGCTCTGCAAATGTCTGCATGTCCCAATTGCTATACGATAACGCTGACCCATCGTTCCATTCGAAAGAAACAAATTCGTTCTTTCTCGTTAATCCTAGCCAAACGTTGTCTACCATTTGTTTATCGACGAACAGGTACCTCTGCAGAAATTCCTGTTCTTCTTTCGATTTGATAGTGATTAATTTCGATGAAGAATCTCGACTGCCATCTTCCGACAGAGCTCTGCAAACGATTTCTGCATCTTCTTGCGTTTGGAACCCTGCCTTATCTGCTATTTTAAAACATTTTTCGTCTTTGTAAGGATGCCATCCTGCTCCGCACATGTCTTGTTCATTCGACGGTGGCAACGCCCAAGCTGCAAGAAAAAATACCAACATATAGATTTTAACTATAATAAGATGTGTTACGAACTTAAAATATGTAACCTGAAATCATGCTACTAATTTAAATGTTAGACCTGATCTTGACATTGTATTGTTATAATAACTAAAGAGATTGGGGGGGGCGCGGGGGCGGCCCCAGTGAGCCTGTTGCCATTAAGTATACGATTACGTATTAACTGAACCTATAGTGTCCGCGGCCTATCTTGAGTTCTCCGCAGAACGAACACAGATAATCGATTGTACGTTTTTGGCAGCAGAGTGCCTTGTTGATATCCAAGATGGTTACAAAAACAATGGCGGCCATCGATTAAAGCCACCCCCTCCAGGAAGACGTAGCCGCTCACAATATACTTGCAGGACTCAAGATACGCCGCGCACACAATAAAATGTATTTTTTGGGGGTTGTTCGGGATGGAAACCGTATCAATTTTGACCAAATCTCACAAAAAGGGGAGGGGCAGAGAGATAGGCAGTATTTAATTCAACTACCGATATAAATTCAACCACGTGTAGCAAAGGGAAGACGGGGAAGGACAGAGACGAGTAGGAGGATAATAAGGTAAGTGAGACGGGAGGGAGAGGATTAGAGGAAATGGGGAGTATTACAGTTAGAAAAATTGCCTGTCGAAGTGAACACCGAACGAAAACTGGGAAACAACCATGGGTGAAACAAAATCCCGGGTGAAGCCGGGTACGATTGCAAGTTTGTTAAATAAACCATATGAAATGATATGGTTTTTTTTTCCATAAATCTTTCAGTTCTATACCGTGGGTGACTATAAGTGCTTTAATTTTGAGGCCGTCAAAATTGCGTGGCCGACATGACTGAACGACGCATTTAGTTCTTCAACGTGGGGTTTGGGAAACCAGTTGAATTATTTCCAAATTGTTTGCCGCAAATGCTACAACTACCTGCAAAAAAGCAGAATCAACTATCGATCGGGAATGAATTGAGCTGACACCCGCTAGTGCGTTGTCATCAAGAAATAGGCATGGACAGAACATGGACATAAATAAATATTTCTTATGCTCGTTTTCTTACAAAAAAAAAAAAAAATGGGCGAGAATGGACATACGTGATAATCCAGGCCATACGAAAAAGGAAGCGAAAAAAGTCAACAAATTATCTGAACAAAAAACAGTTGGAAAAACATTAGATATCATATCCCCATGGAACATGTAGCTGCGAATTTACACAAATAAAAAACAGATCATAGTTCGAGTTAACTCTTATCCGTTTTTATTTTTGTAATTTTGTATGCGTTTTGTTGTTTCGACGTTTGTTATGTAAGTGTTTATGATTTTAAGTTTTAGTTCTTGTGCAGTGTGCATGTATGTGTTCCAATTTTGTGCTAGTATTTTTTGTTATGTGAATGTGCGAAATATCGAACCGTTTTGTTTGTTTGGTTAGTGATGTTGATCTACAAATGCGTGTGAATGGAGGTTGGTATGTCATGATCCCTTTTCTCTAGAATTGGAGTTCAAATTATAGTTTGTTTCGTTCGATTGAAACTTTAGTCCATTTTTTTTTATTTGTGTTCCTTCAGCGCTGTGAGTTCATGGGGAAACGACATATAATACTTTTTTCCCTAACGTTCACTTAAAAATATAAAGGCTACGAATAATAAGTCTTTTCATGCGTCAAAAAAAATTGGAGGAGGTCCGGCGGTGAGTCTTCATGTATATGCCACGAACCAGCATTCTTCTAAAGCCGCCCTGTGAAAAATAACTGTCCGTGCATGACGTCATTTGCGTCTTGGCGCTGAGATGACCGCGCGGAGCAAATTGTTAATCGAGGCAACAATGTGTTAATTTCAACTTTTCAATAAGTTTCAACTTCTGGCGAAAGAATTGCCGCGCTCGTCCGTTTTCATTGTAGGGATAGGTCTAGTCTTCGTTTTTGCTGTGAGACTTTGCCTTAAAATGTAAAAAAAAACAAAAAAGAGACAAGCAATGAAGGCGTCTCACCTAATCTAACTTAACCTAATCTACAATAACAGCATCACATAATAAAGTGACCTAACATTTAGGCAATCAACCTAATCTACCCTAAGCTATAATAAGTAGGGGGGGGGGGGGGCGAGGGGGTCCTCTTTCCAGTCACCGACCAGGTCAATTTCTTTAGCCATCTGGTCCTGTCACTTCCACGATGACCGTCAAATAAAACCAATTTTGATGCCGTTTAATTCATTCACAGTTCGCTACAAAATCATTATCGTAATTAAGGCAGTTTTCAGATAAATAAATAAAACTACAAAGCTTTCTGTGATTTCTACTAATCTAGAACTTTAAACGAAAACGAACTTTTACGTCTGCCCCCTAGATATCTGGAGCCTGTCCAAAACTGAGGAGAAAGTTTGAAAACCAGGGCGTCATTCTGGATCAGTAATAAAATGAAACGTTACTTACCCGTAGAACCCGCAGCTATAAAGATGGTCCACAACAAAATTGCTGAAGGATTCTTCATTGTTCTTCAAGTACAGAAACTACGACTTCTTAGTAGGTGACCAACTCTAAACTTTGTCTGATTTATTACGTTACCGTATAGTTATTGTGAGTGACGTGACAAGAAACAATATTTCAATCTGCACTGATAAATTAGAAAGTTATTGTCATGTCAAACAATTTATCAGTTTGACATGATGACATAAGCATACTTCAATTATACAATGAAACTGCTGACTACAGCCTTTTGTCAACTTTTTTCCTTACTCACGATGACGTCTGGTCGCAGATTATGTATAGTTCGTAGTCTAAATGGCCCATTATATCCGTTAGTTACAATTTAAATTCGTTCTTGAAAATCAGATCAAAAATTCCAGTATTAGAACTTAGGCTTCCTGTTCTGACTCGCAAACGGCAACAGGGTTTGACCTGGTCACTGGTAAGTTTTCGGCCCAGTTACGGGGTCTTTGGTTCTCAGCATGTGACCCAGAATTTCAGCTGAGATTCGCTGACTTGGTGTCTCAGCTGACTCGGAAAGCAGTCGGATTTGGCCGGAAAAGACGTTTGTGGTACCCAGGACAAAATATGGCACTGTGTGTTTTACCGGACACCTGTGTCCGATTGTTATGACACTTCTAACCCAAGCTCGCAGGTCTGAGGGAGCACTGTAAGTTATCCTAGTGGGCGGGGCGGAGCTATTTCCCCTTCCCACCGGAAGCTTTGCTTTTGTTTGATATCCTACCGTCATTTCTTGCTTCTGCTTGCATTTTTCAACAACAATTTGTATTGCGTGGGAAGCCTTTTTTGGTTCATTTTCATTGTTCCAATGATTATAATTTCACGTAAAGGAATTGTTGGGGGTGGGGAGACATAAAGGGCAACTGTTCTTTTTAAAATATCGTAGGCTTGGTTGAATCAGTCTATTATCAACTGTCAGTTTACGTATAAAACAGGCAGCATTGGATTTCAATTCAAAGACGACTATACCGGGAAACAATGAGGTGAGCACACTTGCAAATTGTCAGTCTAAATGAGCTGATGGGGTTTGAATCACTGCGATCACTGATTTCGTAGAATCTGCGTCAGATCCCACAAATTTGGGATCTTCACCACGACCGGATCTAAAAGAAATCCATGACCACCCGCAACTACCTCCACCTCCGTGGTTAATTCTGAATTCTGAATTATGCATCACACACCATCTGAATTAATTTAAGGACTGTTCACAATTTATCGCCGGGTTGGGGAGGTCGGAAGTGATAGGTGGTCACAGATTTTATTAATTCTCCTGAGGGGATGCCCACAAGTTTATAAACCTTATTCAGATAGGGTTAAAAAAAATAACATTATAAAACTAAAGAACAATACTTGTTGGATCTCAAAAACGGCACTTAAAGCAATTAACATTTCTAAAAACGCCTCAGCTACTCCCTCCGCCCCACCCCCCGAAAAAAAATCCGGACATAAGTCTTTACTAGGATTTCAAGTTGTCCGTATCATTAGAAGCCTGCGAAGATTTTTTCAGTAAACTTGTAATGCTGTTACATCTTAATGCAACGAACACCACGAAGCCAACCGTCGCAGTGCACCTTGCCATTACGAAATCGACGGAACACTCGTTCAATAGATGCCCTCCGCTGTTGGCCGATTGCCAGTTGCTATGTATAGAGCGAGTCCACCTGTTCAAACAAGTTGGAACCGCTTTGTGCACACGGCCTGTTGCTATGACGTAATTTCTTGGCGGTAGTCGATGTATTGTTAAAAATATATCGTATAAAAGCTGTGAGTTTGGACTCGGTAGGCAGTTTTTGTTTGGGGGTACTGCCTAACAATTTGGACGTCTGCTATAAGCAAACTGTAATGTTTTTCCTTCTAATTCCTTAAAGGAGTAAATAAGGAGGCATGATACTTGGTTGACAGGATCAGAAGAATGCTTAGCTCAGCTTAGCTTTTTGAAGCACTCCCAGCCATAGCCAAGGAGAGAGGGACAATTTTGCTACGTAAATCTCATAGGAAATTCCTTGGTTCTTTTACATGCCACAATCGACATGAGCACGAGCCATCACAGATCAGAAGAGTGCAAGCGTCATTGATGGTTGCCAAAGTCTTCTGTTAACATGGATCACAAGATCATATGCAACGAATCGTGGTTAGTTTACTATACATTCCATGCCACCAGTTACAACGCCACTGTCTTAAGGTGTTGCACAATACCATTATCACTTAGTATATATTATCTCTAGAATGAACAGTGTAGCGACGTCCACTATGTGGCATTACTCACACACACTATAAAAAAGATACTCTTCGACAACATTCCACATTTAACGCAGTCAATTTTCAACACGCAATTCCCTTTTTTTTATATTGACTGGCGCGTCATGTTTATCGTTACCTTATTATAGAGGTGGCAAATTATATATTTGGAAAAGTAGTTTTTAAAAATAGCTAAAAACAAACATACAAGTATATAATATAATATTGTTCGTCAGCACTTTCAAAGCCCTTTTGCGTGGTAAGCATAAGTATACAACGTCTAATAAATTTAAGTGTCGCATAAATAAAACGTCAAGAATAAGAGCGCTTTAACATCCGTACAAAACATCTTGTGCCAAAATCAGCCAGAAACGCTCATCTCGTTTTGCCGAAGCCCAAATGACCATTTTTGTGTTGCAATCTATCACCACGCGATGTCACTGGCTGTCATCCATTAACGGGAATGGCGCGAATGTTATGACAAGGTCATTTCAGCTAGAATCTGAAACTGAACTAGCACAACTCCAGTATACATAAAACATTATCGGCGAAAACACGCCTCACAAATAATCCTCCAATCTACACTAACAGGCGAAAAAGCCGTAACTGGCTCAGTAAAGTGAAAAAAATCTCAACGAAGCTACGGCTCCCGACCTCTCTTGGTGTGTTTACATGGCCGCCATGTTAGGCTTAACGATTGTTACACTTAGCAACTGTTGTTTCGGAGCTGACAATAAGGAGAAGGTGACGAGATCCATCTGGACGTGGAGTATAGGGTGAGGAAGGAGGAGGGGGGTAAGTGACAGGGTGTGGTGGTGGCGTCGGGGAGGGGTGTGAAATCGAGGCTTTTCTACTTGTTTGTCACTGCATGGAATGTTTCTGTTAGGCTCTAATTCCGGTCGTATTCCCGCGTGTGCAAACGATCCCTTCGCTTTGAAATATTTACAGTCGGAGCAATTATGTGCTACCGTCAGTCAGCCGCAAAGGAAAGCGAAGCAACAAGGAATCACAGTTAGACTGACTTCCGAACAGCACGCTGTATTTACGAATAAAGTTGAGCTACAACCGGCGAGTATTTGAGCTAAAGCAATTTCCGGTACCATTAACACAACAGTGGCTGGAAAATTAGGCCTGTCGTAAATGGGTTACAGATTAAGATGAACGGTTATCAGGTGTACACGTGCGTTGATTTAAAAAAAAAAAAGAAGGAATACTTTATGTACGACGTTAATTTTATTTTCGTCCGTATTTTTTAGCGTTTCTGTCAAGACAAGAAATAATCGAGTCTGTAACCCAAGACAAGCCGAGATCAACAAGTGATAGGTAGTTAGTTTCGAGATCAAGAACAAGAATGATCGTGTAAAGATCGAGACAAGACCAAGAATGAAGGTCGAGACCCAACATTTTTCGATATAGTTTTACAACGTACTGGAAAATATCAGTATTTCGTTAACGTGTGTCCGTCATCGTTCTCTTCAATTTCTAGCAGCACAACGCACTGAATCGAAATTGTTTTGTATCCAGAACTAGGGCATGATGCTCACGTCTGTATTTCATCGATGCTTACGTCATTTCACTCATTTCAACTTACCACCATCCTTACCGATCCATAGTTTACATGTAGTGCTCGACCTGTTCTGTAGTGGATTATTTTAGTTCTCTAATGGGTGCTTGTCGTCATGAGCAGTGTACACAATGCGACATAATGCGAACAAGTCTATTGTACTGTTCACGTTTACGTTTGTTTCAAACTCCAATACGAAATATAACAACTTGTGTAAAGAATCAGCATCACTGACGAAACCTTCTTGACTGTAACGTAAGACAATTAATTTACTATCAGTTGCTGGCAATGAGCAGACTTTCGTCAAGGTATTTGCTGTACTTCGTATCGCCACCCACTCGCACACAGGCTCTGTATGTGCATGGAAAACGTTGCACGTCCCAGTATGCGTATATAGTCCATAAACAGCAGGAACGTTTTAAAGTCGGTTGTACACTACTCGGAAGCTAAACGAAAACGCCCGAACTACCATTAGGCTAAGAGGAAGTATTTTTCAACTATGTGAGTTTTGCCCATCCGAACTTGCTCAGGCGAAGACCCAAGGCTTAATTAACACAACACGTCTCTTGAATTAATCTGTCTGTATCTTACTGTTGGTAATAATATACCAATGGGGTGTGTTTGTGTGTGTGTGTGGAGGGGGAAAGGAGGTCAATTTTATGAATGCAAAATAAGTGTGCTTAAAGGTCCTGCAACGAACCGGTTATTAACTGCAAATTTACAAAACTGAATGAAATTTAATGCAAAAGGAAAAAAAAAGTCGAGATTGTTGTAACCAATTTCGAGACAAGATCAAGAATATATTTTTTCTCATCTTGGCTTGTCTACAGAATCACTATTATATTTCCTTCTGGGACTAGGTTTTATAAGGGACATTCGGGAGATAAATATCTGATGGGGTAACCCGGGGACCTTTTATTATATTGTACTAACAGTCGTACCCGGTTTCGTCCGGGGTTTTCTTTCGCCCGTGGTTTGGTTTGGCCCGTGGTTGTTTCCCAGTTTTGGGTCGGTGTTGCGTGAACATTAACTGTGAATGGCTATTTTTCTTCCTGTAAGTTTCCCTTTTCCTGCCATCTTCTCCCACCCCATTCATTCCATCATCTCCCTGCCCTTACCCTCCCCTCTCCCCTCTCCCCTTTCCTCCCTTTCCTATCCTGTTACCCATACAGACGCACTGCCCCACTCCCTGTTTATCACTTTGGCTTATGACGTCATTCATCACTGTTGCCTGAACGTTGACTGAGCTTGGTTGTTGTTTGGGATGTTGTTGTTCAGTTAATGGATTATCATATCCTTATTGGTCAAAGACGCAATGCCCCCCACACGGGCAATTCAGGCCCTCCTCCTCACTCTCAATTTATCGCTTTGGCTTGTGCAATCCGTACCATGTGAAAAATAACTGTCTTTCGTGCGTCCACCCGACTACCAGAGGCCTCACCCAGTATGGCATGTTCAATGCAGCTGCGCGTGCCAACCTTGAATTCTGCACCGACGGCTCCAAAACTGCAGATGGAGTCGGCTCGGACTTTGTGATCCTTCAAAATGATGTCCACATTTACTCCTCTACTGCCCGCATCCCTGGCTCCAGCACGATTTTCCAAGCTGAGATCCAGGCCCTCACCATGGCCTTCTTCTATGCTGCAGATAACTTGCCCTACAACTCGTCTGTGGACTACTGCTCTGACTCTTGTGCTGCACTTGGGACCATCTGCGGCTTTACCCCCACCACTCTCCAAGTTGCTGTGGCAGCTCTCCTACTCCGCAATCTGTCCCTTCGCCTTCGCGTTTGCCTGCTGTGGGTGCTCGGACACACAGCCGTTCGGGGAAATGAAATCGCTGACACTCTGGCTAAGGAAGCCATATTGATGCCTTACATTGACTTTCTTCCCACCCTGCTCCGGCCTCTAAACATACTCGACGTTTGGAAACCATCTCCGATTGGTAGACCAGGTGGTCCCTCGCCAACACGGGACGTGCCTTGTTCCGATTCATGCCATTTGTTTCTGAGGACTTCAATCTCCTACCCTCCAAGACGGTTCAGGCCATCACCAGCCATGGGAATTTCGGCAGTTACCTACTCCGTTTCGCCCTCACCCCCGCCGCAACTTGTGATTGTGGCGAGCCTACGGAAAGTGTCAAGCATGCCTTATGGTCCTCCCCTCTCCCCGCGCACACTCAGGCTAGAGCCCATTTTCTCCGAGAGACTGTCCCCGCCAGCTTCTCCTGCTACGAGGCCCCTCGTTGTCTTACTGACTTTCTGGCAGCATTCATCCGTTTGTGCGATCAGGTGGTCGCTGACCACGATTTTACCTATTGCTTTTCTTTTAACTTTTAACCTTCTTCATTTACTCTGCGTGTTGGGTTTGTCCCTGACACTTGCTCTGTGGGTGCTCATCTTCCCCCGCTCTGTGAGCGGGTTGCTTGTTAATTATAATAATTTGCTTGTTTGTTGGTGTCTTCTGCCCCCGCTGAGACTGAAGGAGTTCAGCGGAAAACGGCCCTCTGTCCGCTGTTTGGGGTCATGATGAACGGGTTTATTTGTTTTTTTTAATTATCATTATTTTTTGTTTGTTTTGGGACTGCTTGCCCCCGCTCCCTGGGGTTTACCTCTCATGGAGCGCCCTACGTTATACCCTTTTGGGTAGGTACGTCATCAATGGTCAGGCTGTCCTTCGTGCATGACGTCATTGAAGACATGCCTCTGCGGGGTGACCACGCAGAGCAAATTGTTATTCAACACAACAATGTGCCAAATTCAACTTCTTTTCAAGGCAACAACGTACCAGTTTCAACTTCTAGCCAAAAAATTTACACACTCGCCCGTTTTCATTGTAGGGGTTCTTCTTCCGGGGATCGTCGTAGCTTCATTTCTGCTATGAGACTTTGGTTTATTAACATTGGCGATAGCCAGTGTTAGTAATGGTCGACCTAGGACCTCTGTGTTAAATTTTCAACTTTGAGAACTTATAACTCCGTCAAAATTAAAAATTTTTAAACCAAATTTGGAATCTATCCTTGACTAGTCAAGGCCTGTATACAGTCTAAAAATTGTGAAATTCAGTGCAGCCAAACCCGAGATACAGAGAGGGGCCAAATAGACAACTTCTTGTTCTTGATCTTGTTCTTGGTCTTGGTCTTGTTCTGGGGATGTACCTTTCGTCTGTCCTCTCTACAGGTCAAACTATTTGTCCTATAAAGCTGGTTCTTAGCTCATTTTACAGGTATTTCTCCGTGGGTGTGCCCTTTCCATAATGCTTTTTTCTATTTGGTCAAGTGGTTCAGGGGTTATGGAGCTCTTAACGACCAGATTGATTGTTTTACATTGTTTTAAACATTGTTATTATGCAACAATGCCATTTAGCAAACGCCAGCTGCAAGACATAGACTGAAGATTAAAGGATTTGTTTCTATTGTTAACACTAGCGATAGCCAGGTTAGTAAGGGTCATAGCTATTTACCGAGCTTAAAGGCGGCGCAACAAAACAAACATCAAATTAATTATAAAGGTGTCACACATACACCACCCCTCATCCACCACTACACCTATTTATTACAATTCTCAAAGTAACACGGATTAATAAACAAAAACTTATCGTTAAAAGTTAAAAGTAAGGGTCTAAAAGTCAAAACCTGTAAGGAACACGGACAAGCTTTGACAGTAAGGGTTGGCCAGAAAGACGCTGCTAAGCATTAGACCCTTACTACACGGTGATCATGTTAATGACTTAGTAAGGAAAATTGGAAATTAGCTAACAGCGACAATTATGCAGCAGAAATAACATAGTTCAGTAAGCCATCTTTATGCACTTACGTTAAATCGGAGTGGCATGACCCAGATGCGAACCGACTACCCAGTTCGTCCCCAGATCACTTGCATAGCGCCTTAATCTCTCTCTGTTGCACTCTGATGAAACGTAACTGCATAAAGGTGGCTTACTGAACTACGCTTACGCTTGTAGCAGGTTGTCTTGCTTGGAATCGCTGCCATGTTACCAAACCAGAAAAAAATGTCAACCTAAAGCAAAGTAGGAAACCCACACTCCCATTATCATTGGATCATCACATGGGTCTTTATACGACGATCTCGTACAGCTGTTCCTCAAAAACCGGGTAGTAAGGGTCTAATGCTTAGCAGCGTCTTACTGGCCAAATTTTACACCTAGACCCTTACAGTCAAAGCTTGTCCGTGTTCCTTACAGGTTTTGACTTTTAGACCCTTACTTTTAACTTTTAACGATACGTTTTTGTTTATTAATAATCTTAGTGTTCAGCAGCAGTGCGAGGACTAGCTTGTTGCATTGGTTGTATTCAGTTGTTGTATTGTTTGCTGTGGGTGCATGACTACGGGTCGTGGCCCCAATAAAAAAAAAACTCAATTCCGTTTCCGAGATTTTCGGGAGATGCGTCGCCATTTTTCTTAAAACTAGATCGGAAGGTAATGTCATCAAGCTGACGTCACCGGTGCAAATCGCGTCAGTTTTATCGAGTCTTTCATCCCATTGGCTGTTGATTTTGCTGAACCAGATAGTAGCCTACGTCACGTCTTTCAGATCCAACATGGCCTCCAAGAAATGGTGTTTTCGATTGGATGAATCGGCACAAATCTGGACTAGCAATCGAATGAATACTAAAGCCGCTAAAATTTAAGTGGTTCTCGGTAGCGCGCATGGGTTTTTTCTTAGTGCATGAAACGTTTTTATGATATTGTTTAAAATAATTAAAAAAATCCGATCTCGCATCTATCTGCTCTTGCATCAAGCATTTCCTGAAGCCGAAGTCCACTTCAGCTCTTTGCTCCATTCACATGGTTGCCTCGAAACGACACCCTCAGAACACCCTTCATCATGAACTAAAGGATAAATCAACCAAGGGCTAAAGTTAACACTTGAGGGTCAAGGCACCATGGGTATTTCAGAATGGGAAAAACGTCGCCCTTGATCAGTTCGTCCTCGAGGGCCAGAATCAGTGCGACGAGCGACGATACGTCGCGGGCAGTTGAAGGTCGCCATGGGCAAATTTAGGCCAAATTTCTGCCGTTTCGCCAATTTTTGACCGATTTTGACATTCCAAATTTCACACGAAAATCGTGTTCTTAAAGTTCCATAACAATATTTTAAGAAAAAAGAAAACCTGCTACAACCGTTCATACACACGTTCTGTCCAAATAGACTAACTAAGCTAACCACCGGGTAGTAAAGGTCTAATGATTACCAGCCTCTTATACCTGACAAAATTTTACACATAGACCCTAGCTGTCAAAGCTTGCCTGTGTTCCTTCTAGGTTTTGACTTTTAGAACCTTACTCTAAACATTTAATGTTCCGTTTTTGTTTATCAATACACTATTTGGATGAAACGTGAGTTAATGCTGGCCACACAAAGGTTCATTATTTTTTACGAAATGACGCCATTGCAACTGTTCAAAAAGTGACATGTACCCAGGGACGGTGCCAGGGGGTGAGCCCGGGTGGGCCATGCCCCCTCAAATATTTCTCGGGGTCCCCCGCCGGTCCCCCCCCAAACTCCCACACTAAGGTCACCACCAGAAAACAGTAAAAATAAAAAACTTGAAGGCTAAACTTGAAATCAAATGAATAAACAAAGCTTTTATTATTTTTTTTAAATTTATATATATCTATATATATATATATTTTTTAGCAATTTGCAGTATATGTGTAACATAATTTATTCAGGGTGGCGTTCAAAACCTCATGATGAAATTCTCTAATTTTTCCAGGTTTTCCCGATCAATACTGACGCTTTTCCCTGATTTTTCCAGGTTTTCTCGATCAATACTGACACTTTCCCTGATTTTTCCAGGTTTTCCAGATCAATACTGACACTTTTCCCTGATTTTTTTTGGTCGAAGGAAGGTGTAGTACAGGACTAACATTTTTTTTTACATTTCAATCAAATCGTAATATGTGTATCGCATTGCTTTGCTAAATCAAAAATTGCACTGCCTTAACTGGTATTGGTAAAGAGTAGTAAAATGCCACAATCTGAACAAACTCACTTGACACGTACCGTCCCACATTACTAATTAGTTTTCACTTTATCAAGTTGAAACAAAAAGGAAATAAGGTTTTAACGGAAATAAAGTGATGGTTTTAGAAGTAATCAATTAATTCCGAATTACCTATTCTTTATATGTAAAAGATTTTCAGGAAAATGCTCAAATTCTCTGATTTTCGGTAAATATTTTTCAAATTCTCTGATTTTACCCTGAATTTTCCAGACTTGATAAATTCCCTGAATTTTCCTGGTTTTCCAGGCAGAACACCACCCTGTTTATTTTGTGTGTTATGGGGCTTATTTTACCAACAAATTATGCTGCATTGTAGCTTGGGTTATATTCAAGTTGAATTAAACGGAAGAAAAGTGCCTAATGTGGTTGCCTTGAAAACAAAAACCCTTAGCCCCCTACTCTTTTTCCAGATGTACCCTCTGTCGGCTCCCCCAAACAATTCAGTCCTGATGCCGTCACTGCATGTGCCGTAAACGAATAGGCCTACGATTCTCTCCTAAATTTCTCAAAGACGACAATGCGACGAAAAACGCCAGATATGGGGTTTTCTGTCCTTAAACGTCAGCGCCCCACAGCCTGCTCATTGGACGAGACGATCGACTATTATTTTATGGCGGCAGAGGTATGAGCGTACCGTCAAAATTTGCGGGGGGGGGGGGGGTGAAGAATATACAGTATTTGGCTGAAACGTTTGTTAGTGCTGGCCACACAAAATCAAGTAGATAGACAGGCATGACCGCGAATAGTAAGCGTGGAGCATTTCGGGAAGAGTTGACAACTGGCTTAAAAGAGCCAAGTAATGATTGGAGTAAGACATTCGTTACAGTTTGTTCTCTTCCCCCCTCCAACTTCCCTACCCCTCTTCAAAACGGTTTTTTTAAAGGCCAAAGCAATACGGCCCTTTTCAGGGCATTTATGTAGAGAAAGAAATCATTCCTGTTTAATAAAACTTGGTAAAACAAAACAATATGAAATTATTAGCATTAAACAATTCGCGCGAGTGAAGTGTCGTGCTATTTCTGAATCATTGTTTGATTGGAGCTAGTGGATTAATATAGATAGAAAGTGGTAAGTAGACTTTGGTTGTGTCATTAACACTCTCTCTCCACTGACCAATGTGGGTGGATTTTATCATAGTGTTTAATTTCCGCTGGGTGCTCATTTCCATTTTACCAGTGATAGCGTTGCTAGCCTAATTTATTTTTTTTAGGCCTGAAAACTGTTTTCAAACTTTGTGTTTTGGAACTTTTACTTTGTTCGCATCACATTTGAAAATAATTGTACTTTTAAAAGCACTTGAAATAACTACCACGTTCAGCTGATCCAAAAGAAAAATTGCTTTTTAATTGATAAAGACTGGCAAACAATAGAAAAACATTTTTATTTGCTGAAAACAATAATGTGATTTGATATTGTGCTATTTTCCAACACTTATAAAAGCCACAAGGAAACTACAAGTGAGTGGTAATCTGCATACATGCACAGGCTTGATGGATTTACAGATGTTAGAATAACTGTCGCTTTATAATAAATATAGTAATTACTATAACATTTTGAATGTGACGTCAGAAATATTAATGAGTTGTGACTCAGAGGAACTGGGTTAAAAGTCAAATAATTCCAAGAAAAACCGAGTCTGAAGAAAGAATAGATTTTTACTACGTGTTGAAATTTTCTAGAAATTCGTAACTGTAATTGTTTCACTAGAGAGAAGCCGCTAGTGCGAGTAATGTATATGTACAGTACCTTGTAAAAATTTAATGTATCTTGTGTAAGTTAGAAAAAAATAGTGATTTCTAGCTTACCAATTACAATCGTTCTAGTTACTGCCAAATAATTTACTTCCATCGCTTCCACACTTTGACTGCTTGATTTCGAGGACGATTCTCTGATGTAATCCAGCGAAACTGTAAACTGGTGTAACCAGCAACATTAGTAGGGTTGTTGGCACACTTTAGCTTTTTGCTCCAACTGCCATCTGGTGGAGCTGTTATCTCTTCGGCTTCATGGTTCAAACTAATATATTTCACCCCGTCGAGTCTTGTGGTGTTTCCCTCTTGTATTTGTCCAAAGGGGGCAGCCTGTCCACCAGCAACTCGAAAGAAGAGACCGGCATACAAGGAACTAACGTCCGTCCAAGTAGTGTTGGGCCAGAGGAGAGTTGGAGGATCCTGGTTGGGAAGTTGCACGTAAATAAAATTAATTGGAACTATAACAGAGAAATAAAATGGAAAGAAAAACGATTGCATGAAAGGAGTAGTGGTTTTTCTTATAACAACCACCACTAACTTCACACTAATGAATTATAATAGAGCACATGAATTAAAAAGCCATTAGAAATTCGGCATATTGGTCGAATTTGGCTTTTATTTTTTGCAAGCGTTAGGCCTAACTGAAAAATATGAATCGACGTGATACTTAGCAACGAATCAGGCAGTGGGTTCAATAGTTACCGTGGACACAGACAGAGGACAGACCACAGCATAGGATGCGAAAAAACGTTGCTCTGCCTCACGGGCTGTCTTACATTAAAACAGGTGTTTGATTGAATTTTTTTCATAAGAAATTTACATTACGAACAAAAACAGCTTACGTTTTATTGTTTGCCCAGTTCAAAATTAATACTGTTATGTCTATGAAGGACCTTTAAATTTGGTTCACGCCAAATTTTAAGCTTTCTTTTCATTGCCTGACCTCTGTCAAGTGTCAAGTCAGCAAACCAATTAGTCCGGAGGATATATCCCCAAATTAGACGAAATTGTGCATTTTATCATAAAAGCATGAAACTTGGCAGGATTGTTGCTTACATCAAATTAAGACTTTTAAGCGTTGTGGGCATTCCCCAGAAGTGCTATGAGCCGCCATATTGGAAAATGGCGGCCAAATAGTCTAAAATAGTGCATTTTCATTGTAAAAGCATGAAACTTGACAGGAATGTTGTTTACATAAAATTAAAAATTTTAAACGTTATAGGCATTCTCCTGCATTGCTATGAGCCGCCATTTTGGAAAATGGCAGCCAATAGTCTAAAATTGTGCAGTTTCATCATGAAAGCATGAAACTTGACAGGAATGTTGTTTACATAAAATTAAGAATTTTAAACGTTATAGGCATTCTCCTGCATTGCTATGAGCCGCTATTTTGGAAAATGGCAGCCAATAGTCTAAAATTGTGCAGTTTCATCATGAAAACATGAAACTTGACAGGAATGTTGTTTACATAAAATTAAGAATTTTAAACGTTATAGGCATTCTCCTGCATTGCTATGAGCCGCCATTTTGGAAAATGGCAGCCAATAGTCTAAAATTGTGCAGTTTCATCATGAATACATGAAACTTGACAGGAATGTTGTTTACATAAAATTAAGAAATTTAAACGTTATAGGCATTCTCCTGCATTGCTATGAGCCGCCATTTTGGAAAATGGCAGCCAATAGTCTAAAATTGTGCAGTTTCATCATGAAAACATGAAACTTGACAGGAATGTTGTTTACATAAAATTAAGAATTTTAAGCGTTGAAGTCATTCTCCTGCATTACTATGAGCCGCCGTATTGGAAATGGGCAGCCCAAATGGCAGTCAAATTAAGTTTTTGCTCATAACTCCTGAACGAATCAACGGATTAACCTTTTCTTTTTTTCTTCCCGTTGTTCGTAATTCATTTTTTTTTTACCAAAACACTGAAATAACTTTTCATACGACCAACCATTTTATCTGAAAACCTTACTTGTAACTACTGTTACACGGAATTCAGTGAGTTATACGATCTGAATATTTGTTATTATATGATTTGCTTACTTATGGCTTAATAGGCCCCTGAATTTGTGTGAAGTAATTAGTACAAAGATGAAACCAATGGCGTTCGCCCTTGAAAGCAATTGTAAATAACATATCAAAATTATATTAAAATATGATTAATGAAAACACACCATTAGCCCGAATTGGACACTTTCAATGTTATTTATTGAAACACTAAATTCCCTTTTACAGTTAGAAAAATTGTACACTCTTCCTTTATTGTTCTTCTTGAAATATCTTTTCCAATGATACCAACCATAACCGGAAGTAACTACCGGAAGTGATACTAATGTATTAGTGAAAAGACGCCATTTGCTTTTCAAAATGACATTTGAATATGACACTTTGAATTCCCATTCACAGTTAGCGATTTACATCCCCTGCCTTTATTGTTCCTCTTGAAATGTCCTTTACAATGATATACTAAACACAACGGAAAATAAGTATTGGAAGTGGTATGAATGAATCATTAATACATAGTATATGCAGTAATGTAAATAATACGTATTTTATAGTGCTCAAAATTGAAGTAATTGTTCACTTTTTGTGAAAAGCGTTTAAGTTTGGTATGGATGCACATGAAGGGTAACTGGGAAAAAAGCTATATGATGGCAAGTTCAACCCCCCCCCCCCCGAGGGGGGTGAGGGAGGGGTTGACTTACTCTCCCCCAAACGGTTCTCTGGCTGTAACTCCTTAACCGTCAACAAATCGAAAGCATAAAGCGAAGCAAAGTCATTCAGAACACAATTCTGGACAAGAAAGGGATTATACATCTTAAGGGACAGGAAAGGGATTATACATCATAAGGGACAGGAAAGGGATTATACATCAAAAGCATAAAGTGAAGCAAAGTCGTTCAGCACACAATTCTGGACAGGTATGGCACGCGATATGCATATTTTACGTAAGAGCAACCCTTGAACCACACAATCATATTAAAAGTATTATCACCCTTAATTCACAATGACGCTCCTTTTTTCAATTATTGGTTGTTATAGTGATTTTCGTGTTCTAAGTGCTCTTGCGAGCCCTTTAATAGCGCTCAATGGACATGCTTCGAATTTTTCTGAAAGGGTGGAATCTATTCTTTTCATCAATCCAACCGAATTTTTTTACCTTAGGTAGGGATCGTCTTATGCCCACTGAAAGGCGAAGAGGTAACTGCATAGCGGCAAAAGCGTATGGTGATTTTAGATTTCAAAGTGCTCTTGCGAGCCTTCTAAGAGCCTGAAATGGACATGCTTAGGATTTTCTAAAAGGTGGCGATCTATTCTTTCCACCAATCCTAACCGAAATTGTTTAACTTAGATAGACCGTTCTACATCCATTAAAGATGAAGAGGTAAAGGCAAAGCAGTGAAAGCGTATGTTGATTTTCGAATTCAAAGTGGTCTTGCAAGCCCATAGCCCAAAATGAACATGCTTAGAATTTCCTGAAAGGTGGAGATGTATTCTTTCCATTAGTCCTAACCGAAATTATTTAACTTGATAGGAAAATGTCCTACACTCTTTTAAAGGTGAAGAGTTAATGGCGTAGCGGCAAAAGCAAATGGTGATTTTCGAATACAAAGTGCTCTTGCAAGCCTTCTAATAGCCCGAAATTGACATGCTTAGGATTTTTTGAAAGGTGGCGATCTATTCTTTCCATCAACTCCTAGCCGAAAATTGTATCGTTTAGGTAGGGACCGTCCTACACCTGTTTAAATGTGTAGCGTCTAGTTTCAATTTCAAAATGCCATTGTAATGCTCATATTTGTATTCTTATCTAAGCTAAACAGTTTCGAATAGGATTGAAGGAAAGAAAAGATCCATACCTTTCAAAAATCCTAAGCATGTCCATTTTGGGCTATTAGAGGGCTCGTAAAAGCACTTCGAATTCGAAAATCATCATACGCTTTCGCCACTTACGCCATTACCTCTTCACTTTTAAATGGGTGTAGGACGGTCGCTATCTAAGTTAAACAATTTCGGTTAGGATTGATGGAAAGAGTAGATCGCCACCTTTCAGAAAATCTTAAACATGTGCATTTTGGGCTGTTTTTTAGAGTTATGGAAAACAAGTAATTTGGGCGCCATTTTCCAATATGGCGGCTCATAGCGATTGAGGAGAATGTCTACAACGCTTAAATTGTTAATAATTCTAAGTAAACAACATTCCTGCCAAGTTTCACGCTTTTATAATAAAAATGCACAATTTTAGACTATTGGTTTGCCATTTTCCAATATGGCGGCTCATAGCAATTTAAGGGAAGGCCTACAACACTTAAAATGCTTAATTTGATCTAAACAACATTCCTACCAAGTTTCATGCTTTTATGATAAAAATGCACAATTTTAGGTATATCCTCCGTACTAAATGGGCTGCTATGGTAAGTCATTCTTTTACTATTATACTCGTACCTTTGTTTGGGCTTTTATGATAGACTAGAGGAAGCCCGTGCTATGCATGGGGCCAGTCATAAATTAAGTTTACAGACCCACTCCCCCCCCCCCTCTCGGGCCCACGCCCACGCCCCACTCCCACTCCCAACTCCCCACTCCCATTTTCGCGCACACTGGCTAAGAAACGCTTTTACGGAATTAAATTTGTTTAATTCAATTTTTGCACACACTTGCTGACAAACGCCGATTTTCGTTGGCTTCGCTCACTCAATCAGCGCATCCCATGGCTCAAATCACTGAACGCACCGTTTAAAAAATTGGCATGCTCAAGCATCTTTCCCTGGCACAACGGAGCCGGAAGCCGTTTTCCCGTTTTCCCGTATGCCCCGAGCTCAGCTCTGAAAGCCTTCATCTACGAATTAAATAAGCCATAGCATCGTTTCCAGCTGCCAATTTCATCTTACCCATTAACAATCAACGGTTTGCTATGCATGGCGCCGTTCATGAATTAAGTTTACAGACCCACTTTTCCTGGCACACTTCAGCAAATAGGGGTTGTGTTTTTGGATCTTACTGAGCAGACTGAAAAGGGCATAATTGTCAACATTTACACCCCCCCCCCATCCTGACAATGTTGCACACTGGCTTACAAACGGTGATTTTCGTTGGCCTCAGTCACTCAATCTGCGCATCCAGTGGCTGAAATTACAGGATGCACCGTTTAAAGAATGTGTACGCTGAACCATCATCTTTGCATGTAACTATTTTCCTGTGGGAAATCAATAAATAAGCTTTCGTAGAACAAAAGTTGAAACCTTTAGCGTGGCTGGTTTGGCATTTTTCTTGTTTGGGAGAGGAAAGAAGTAAATCGCCGGCCTATGGCGGCCTAACAATGGCTCATTATTGTTTTGTTTTCACTCACAGAGCTTTGATTGTAAACGACTACTTTGCAAGATAGCAATGATCCTCGTTCTCAGCAGTGATTGTTGTTGTTCACTTTGAATCAATTCAGCTCAGCTCTGAAAGCCTTCATCTGCGATGTAAAGTTGCCATCTCTTGCTTGCTGACTTGACCGTAATTACCTAATGACTATAATTAGAGCTAATTATGGTGTTCTACTCGAACGATGAAAAGAAACATTGGCCAACTTTGGAATGCCGGGTTTTTGGTTATTGTTCCACGTGCGAGACACGTGTGTTCCTTTTACGGAAAGTGTTTCCATATTTTGTAGCGGCAACGAGCCCTTATAATGAAGATGGTTTGGCGCGAAAGGAGGTCTTTCCCAACAAGAACGCAACAAGGACAGAACTCTACGCACGAACTGTCTTGTTGGACAATTTCTCGATTCATGTGCGGATTGTTAAATGTTTATTTTTTGTAAATTGCGTTATGTCTAAGGAGGAAGTAAAGAAGTTTGAATTTAACAAGTCTGCAGTGAACCCTTGAAATTACATTGGTGGCAGCGGTGTAGCCGTTCTTTCACGTCGAGGAAGCAGCTAGATTTCATGTCGATTTGTTCGAGTTTCAACGGTCAGGGTGCTGCCTTTGTGTCTGCATTGGCAGTGGTGAAGCAAATTGCGTCTGCATCAAGTGTAAAGTAAATACATTGGTGACAGCGGTCAAGCTGGACTTATACGTCGAAGAAACCAGCAGTTTTGGCTTACATTTGGACTTTCACGTTAAAGGGACACAGCTGCATCGAAAGTCGGCGGTAATGTCAACTTAGATGGTACTGGTGTGCTTCTCCAACTCAGTGGGTTCACTTTCCAAGGCAGAATTTCGACTTTGGCGGCAACCAGCGTGGGAGGAAGATTAAAGGGGCTTCCTGCTGTTCAAGAAAGACGAGTCAAGAGACGGAAAAGCTGAGCTGGCAGACAA
>JAHWFP010145808.1:9053-34916 GCA_023313725.1 Lithobius niger
GCTTAATCTATCACACAAATGGAGTTTGCCACCCAGGCAGTTAAATCAGGGTTCCTCACCATACCTGAACTAGAAATGAGGGTTAAGCAGTCAGCCTAATCTATCACAGAAATGGAGTTTCTCACCCAGACAGTTAGATCAGGGTTGCTCACCATACCTGAACTAGAAATGAGAGTTAGCCAGTCAGCCTAATCTGTCACAGAAGTGGAGTTTGCCATCCAGCCACTTAAACCAGGGTTCTTCACCATACCTGAACTAGAAATGTAGGTTAGCCAGTCAGCATAACCTATCACAGAAATGGAGTTTGCCACCCAGCCAGTTAAATCAGGGTTCTTCAACATACCTGAACTAGAAATGAGGGTTAGCCAGTCAGCCTAACCTATCACAGAAGTGGAGTTTGCCACCCAGCCAGTTAGATCAGGGTTCCTCAAACAGTGTGACTGTTCCTCCAGTGCAGTATAGCTTACGTATCCCTAATAAGGGACGTCTACGACATGGGAAAAACAGTAGGGTCCCAGGCACAGGTTCCCAGATCCGATATGGGACCCCAAGTACAGCGAGCAAGCACTGCCCAGTGGTCCGCATCCTCGCCTCCAAACAAAGTAAATGCTGGTTCAAATCCTTCGTGTCCGAGGAGGCTAAGAAACATTTGATTAGGCACCGTCATCATGCCACAATTGGTATGAAGAGCATTCCAAGTGTCATATTTGCTGCTGCTCAAAAAAATATCAATCGCCACTATATTCATAAACTAAAACAAAATACATAGTGGTGATGGCACGTGTAATATTAAATCCAGCTTTTAATCCACTCGTTGGTACATCAATATCCCTACTTTTTGTTTTCAAGTCAGTGCTTCAGCCAATTTGTAATGAAAACAACCTGAAAATGAAATCATGAATAAAATTCGCATCGATACTATAATGCAGGGTAAATCCAACATTCAACCTATATAACATTAGAAAACAAAAACGAGCTCTTTTGATGTTTAAGGGAAGGTTTAACTGATCCGAAGTCAAAACAGCAAAGTAACACAAATAAACTTTCCTGTAAGGTTTCACATACCACGATGTTCCTGTACTGTTAGTTCACGTGAAACCTTACTGCTGTATTCACATGTTTTTACAGTTTTTACGTTAGAAATGATATGTCTGGTTCATTGTACTTGGTTGAAGGATCTCGTTGAAAAGTAGTAAAAACCATACTTTTAGTGTGCTTAGTACAGATCTACAGATTAACTAATTCAGGATTCGTGCGACTCCTTGAAATCCTGGAAATATCGTTGAAAATAAAAATGAAATACCAGTACTGAAGTCTTGAATATGAATTTTTAAAAACTGGTGTATTTATCAATAGGATGAACGGAAAGGAGACGACCAAACTAGAATAATGATGAAAAATTTAGCCCCGAAAGTAGGTGAGTGTGTAGCTTATATTATACACTATATTATTCATACAACAATTTTGAAAGTTGGAATATGGCTTTTATTTTTATTACGTGTTTAATGGTTGAACACAGCAGTAAGGTTTCACGTGGACTAAACAGTACAGGAACAATGTGGTATGTGAAACCTTACAGGAAAGTTTATTTGTGTTACTTAGCTGTTTTGACTTCGGATCTGTTAAATCCTATCATAACATCAAACGAGCTCGTTTTTGTTTTCTAATTCGTGATACTTTGACATACCAAGCTGGTTGTCTGCTCGTTGCAAATGCACTGAATTTCGCTCGCTTCGCTCGCTCATTCAGAGCAAGCCTTTCGTTTGGAAGTTGGTTTGTCCGCCGCTATCTGTCATAGGCTTTGTGCGTATTTGTAACATAGGACTGCAAGACAAAGGGCAACGGACACTTTAGCTTTAACACGGGAGAAAGACGTGGAATTATATAAATCGATTTGTAATTAGGATAATGCTTCCTCTTCACGTGCGGGTAAATTGTTGGCTCACCAGCATTGTTAGCATTTGCTGACGCTTTCCATCTGGCGTTTGCTGATTGGCATTGTTGCATAAAAACAATGTTTAAAACAATGTGTAAGAATGAAACGGATCGTTCAGGGCCCCGTAACTCCGTAAGAGGACGACCAATCGAAATTTCTATTTCTATAAAGGGCACATCTCCGGAAGTAGATCTTTCAAATGAGCTAAGAACCTGCTTTCTACGACAAATGGTTTAGTCTGTAGAGACCATTGTATAAACATGTCCAAAGTTCCCCATCCTCATTGTATAAGACAAAAATCACGATTCCAGCTTACGTTCAGATCTCCAATGACACAAATCGGAAATTAATAAAAGTTGGTACACGTGTTGACTAACTCACACAAAGCTCACATACCAAATTTCAGTGGAAAATGTTGAAAGACGGCGGAGAAATTAAGCATCCAAATTTCAGCTTTAACATGGGAGACTGAGGTCAAATTCTGAAGGCCTATAATTCCAAAAGGCGAAAGACACACACTTTTCATCTGTCTGGGAATGGCTTCACTGCAAGATACCGTTCCACTTCATTAGGCTTTACATCCAAAAAATACTCAATTTGCTGTTAAAAAAAAATACGTGACGAGCTGACGGAACGATATTAATTGCATTAAAACGGAAACTACACATCCAACCAGTTTTACAGCACTTCCTGTGTCGCTGAATCAACGATTTTTTTGCAGCGATGGCCAACTTGCATTCTGCTTACCTGTATGATATCTTGCAGCCAGACGACATCACAGATGATTAAACATAACAAGCTAATTAAAAACTAACCAAGCGATGACATTGCTCTCTCAGCTGTTAAAAGACAAATTTTTATTAAAACACACGCTAATGTGTCACCCGTCAAGATTTAACAACATTAACATCAGTTCTGCCAAAATTCAACGACAACATTAGTATGCATCCTAACCCGATCATTAACATGCATCTTATCAACTGTGCACTAAGAAAAACGCGCACATTATTCGGATCACTTCCTTGAACATTTGTTTGATAAATTTGTTGATAGTTTTTGTTGAGAGTGTCTGTCAGCACCATATAAGTTCAACAAGAAATCTCTTCGAGCGCAGCAAGACACGCGGAATGAGCGAGCGAAGCGAGCGACTCCGCTAGTCTTAATCATTAAAAACTTACGGTCGGTTTATCGGTTGGTCGGTTTATATGTACGTCTCCTCCTTCGGAAGTAGGAAGGCTAGAAATGTAAGAAAGGTCTCGAAAGACAGGAAGTTACTCCGGATATCGTTTAGGCGTATTTTCGTAGTTCTAGGTAAAAGTTTTCTCCTCGAAAAAAGCGAAAAACCCCCTTTGGACCATTGTTGAAACGAATTTTTCGAAGTTGATTGTTAGCTTCGGAATGTAAAATGTTCCTGTTGAGAGGGCGGTCCATAATTGTTGCGTCATGTTGCGTCGCGTGGGCCAGTAGCGTTGTCAGCGGGAGAACGCCTGGCAGTCCGAATAGTTGTCATTCAAGAAAGAGGCACGTGCAGCTCACTGTTGGAGTTGCATTTTGGATTTTTGAAATTCGAAATGCCAATTTGGCCGTAAATTTAAAAGAAATTACGGAAAGGTACGAAAAGATTAGCTGCTAAATTAGGCCTACTTAACAAACTATATTGCTAACAGAACAGAGTGTCAGAAATATTTCTATGTTTGTATTTGTAAAACGTCGACATTCGACCAGTATGCAATTACCTGGTGCTCTACTCAGCAGTCTAGCATAATTGTGGTAAACACGCATAACTTCTAGGTATGATTTCGTGCTGCGTGTAGGCCTGACTTGCTTTAAAATAAGTGAAACAAGAAAACCCTTGTAAAGTGTAGTAATAGCACAAATTACAAATAACGTGTGGTTGTTGGTGGTTACATTTATTCAGTAACGTTTCTGAGGAAATGTTTGCGCTGATTGAGTGAGCGAAGCGAACGAAATCAGCGTTTGTCATCAGAAACAGCACTTTTTCCTAAACACAGTTAGTAGGTAGTGGGCTAAATATTTGTTTATTAGTTAAAATGAATCTGGTGAATCTTATAAAATAAGGCGTATGAGTATAAACAAAGAGAAAAGAAAGATTAGACAGAGTTAACGTTTGTTTATGAACTGAAACCGTATGAAAAACGCGTACTACACTGAACATTTGCTTGATCATTTGACTATTTGTTTTTGGTGTGGAACTTCCGTCTGCGCATAAGTGTTGCAACAAGTAATATCTTCGAGCGAAGCGAGACGCGGCCGAATGAGCTAATGTGTCACCCGTCAAGATTTAACAACATTAACATTAGTTCTGCCAAAATTCAACGACAACATTAATATGCATCCTAACCCGATAAACTATACTAGCCGAGTCGCTCGCTAACGGTCGCTCATTCGGCCGCGTTTCGCTTCGCTCGAAGATATTTTTTGTTGCAACACTTACTCATACTCATACTCATTCGCCACATTTAATAAGATTCACCAGATTCATTTTAACTAATGAACAAATATTTAGCCTACTACCTACTAACTGTATTTAGGAAAAAGTGCTGTTTCTGATAACAGACGCTGATTTTGTTCGCTTCGCTCACTCAATCAGCGCAAACATTTCCTCTGAAACGTTACTGAATAAATGTAACCACCAAGAACCACACATCATTTGTAATTTGTGCTATTACTACGCTTTACAAGGGTTTTCTTGTTTCACTTATTTTAAAGCAAGTCAGGCCTACACGCAGCACGAAATCAAACCCGGAAGTTGAATGCGTGCATAATTTACCACAATATATGCTAGACTGCTGAGTAGACCACCAGGTAATGGCATACTGATCGAATGTCGACGTTTTACAAATACAAACATAGAAATGTTTCTCAACCGCTTTCTTCTTCTCCGCACTCTTGTAACAATGAAACAGTGTAGGATTGCAACAATGGTTTTCGGTTTGGGTGCTGCGATATCTCAGCACTCGGTGAGACAATTTAGTGACTCGCTCCTCGTTGGTCTGTTGACGCCAGACTATTGTTGATATCCGTTCCAGAAAAAAAATTGGGCAACAATCCTGACGTCATGTATTGTTCAGGCATTGTTGGGTGATTGTTGCTGATTGTTGCAAATGGTCATTTTTCGTTAATTTCGGTCATTTAGGACCCAGCTTGGACTTTGAAATTACGCCTACAACGAACGGGTTAATTTGCTTTCTTTTGACAAACTTCTCATATTTGTAGCCTTCTAAATTTCAGAGGAGAAGATGATCTTGTCACCCGTTTTGAAGCTCTCAGTTCTCTTATAACAATACAGAACGACGGGATCGCAACAATGAACGAGGCCGAGGAGTGCTGGGATCCGCGGCGGAGGGCTGGGATCCTGGATCCCAGCACTCCACGTGGATCCCAGCCCCCGTTTGCGTTAAATGAAAAGTGGAAGAAAACAAACAAATGTAATAAATTTACTGAAACAAATAAAAAAAAAACATAACAGATACAAAAATAAAAACGTTCAGTAATTCACAACATTGCAACTGCTGCTTTCCAAACCTTGATTTCATTAAATGACAAAAAGGAAAACAGGAACGAATATAATTAATGACATGGAACAATTTTTGAAAACAACGTCACCTCAAACGTCAAAAAAATCGTTGAAATTCATGTTAATTACAGCATTGCAACCGCTTTCAAAACTAAACGTTGCTTCTTTTCGTTGCGTGTAGCATTGGGTCTTAACGAATATTCTACACAAACTTTCTTCTGGCTAAACGCAACAATGTATTCCACTCGCGCTCACTTGCGCTAAACAATGTACGTCGGACTGATAGCTTCAAAACGGGTGAGAAGAAGGATATCGCCCGCTTTCCGCATGCTGGAGTCCAACAATGGCTCGGGCGCTGCGCGCCCTCGACATTGTTAGATCCCAGCACTCGGAAAGTGGGCGATATCCTATACATCCCCAACCAAGCACCCAAGCACCCAAGCACACAACCAAGCATGAACTGTATCTTTTTAACGAGGAGAGACTAGCGGAGTCGCTCGCTTCGCTCGCTCATTCCACCGCGTCTCGCTGCGCTCGAAGAGATTTCTTATTGCAATACTTATGCGAAGACGGGCAATTCCACACAAAAAACAAACAGTCAAGCACCAGATTAATTTTCAATACTGAATAATTATTTAGCATATTACTTACTTACTATATTTAGGAAAAAGTGCTGTTTCTGATGACAAATGCTGATTATCGTTCGCTTCACTCACTCAATCACGACTTCACAAGACCGAAAAACTTGGCGGGAATCTTTAAAACAAGTTTTGTTTCGGGGTACATCAACGTTATTCACACATTCCTAGCAATTGTGAAATGAAAACACCAATCTAGTTTTCAGGTCCATTTCTTTTTTTATTTGTTGGCTGTCATTCCATTTTGGGGAAAGCAGTCACCTGTTTCCATTTGATTAGTATTTCTAATTAGTACTGCATTCTCTGCTTGCAAACGCACGGATTTATTTAATGTTCAGTTTACTGGCGTTTGCTGATTAGCATTATTTGCTGATTGGTATATTTTTTAGTGTTTTGTGTTGTTGCGAATTATTGCTCAAGGAGTTGCTTGTGCAAACGAAACTACCTTTTACAAAACAAAAACGAACTCGTTTTCACCTTAAGGTAAGTTTAACTGATCCGAAGTCAAAACAGCAAAGTGCTACAAATAAGCTTTCCTGTTAGGTTTCAGATACTGCAGTGTAGCTCTACTGTTTAGTCCACGTGAAACCTTTCTGCTGCATTCAAATGTTTTTATCATTTTTTTTTGCTTTTGCACATGATGCTTCAGCTAATGATTGGAGCGTTCTGTTGGCTAAACGATGTCGCTCAAAAATATTTAAAATCTAAACGTCTTAGTCTGACTAGCACAGCTCTACGAGTAATTCAGGGTTCGTGTGAGCCGTTCAAAACCTGGAAATGTCCTGGAAAGAAATAATGAAATTCCAGCCCGGGAAAAGTGCTTACAAATCTTCAGAAATGACATACATGTATCAACAGTAGGGCGAAGAACGAAAAGTAGACATCGTGACTAAAGAACACTCAAAAAAATTAGCCAAGACAGTAGTCGATGTGTAGCCTTACATTATTCTTCCTTTGTTTCCGCATGAAAAGTATTGAAATTTGGGCTGTGGCTTTAATTGTATTTACGTGTATAATGGTTGGATACAGTATTAAGGTTTCACGTGGACTAAAGCTGTTTCACCTAACTTCATGTAGAAATCACATAGTATTAGCGTTCCCATCTTTCATAGCAATTCGGGATACCAAGTTTCATTAACGTTGTGGTAACAGCTACGGCTGCAACAAATAAATGATTTTCTATTAAATTTACTTGCTAAAGTCTCATTGAAGTGAAATTTCTTACTAACGGAAAAGCGACTAACGCTTTAAAGTGCTGTTGTTGTGGCGGGATCTGTTTCACCAATCTAGATCCGGTAATAGAGATCAGTTCAAAACAATTTAACAGCACTGGGTTCTTACCTTCAAGCAGTGTTTCTTCATTGAGGTTCGTAGGACCACCTGATTTTATAATTATCAGGATAACTATATGCACGACTGCACGCGTATCAAGCTGTCGACGCGCCATTAAGCCTCAATCACCCCCTCCCCCATCTGTATATGGAAATCGCAGCACTTGCGATCACTACAACATGCACAAACAAACGTATTAATTCCCGGCCGGAAACGCGTTATTCAGACACACGCTAGTGTGTTGCCGCCAAGTAACAGACGATCATCCCATTGTAGACATCCGATTGTTAAAAAATTGATTGTTAATGATAAAAAGGCAGCCTCACTAGCAGACATGTGTCTGTTAACCGTAAGCAACTAAAAGCATATTTTGGCATGTTGAGGTTAAATCCCAATGCGACAGAAATCTTTCAAATTATGGTAAATGTAAGACAAAGGTGCGGGGATAAAGAAAAATGAAAGTTAAAGGCTGAGTGTCCACTATTAATAGAGAGAAAGATGCGTCAATAACGGTGTTTTTATGTTACTCTAGTAACTAGAAACTAGCTAGCTAGTAACGCTGACCGCATGGTAAATCCCATAGACTCATTGCTCATGGCGAGCGCAAAATTAAGAAGCCCTACACGGCTGAATTTTGCACACGGATGCATGGTGATCTGAGCATGGTCCTTTTGTTGGTTTGTGAAATTTAAATTTCGTTTCTTTTCCAAGTTGCAACCAATGATTTTAAGCAACAGTGGCTTAAACAATCAAGACTGGTCTTTAGATTTATTGGAAAAGCCTGGACGAACTAAAAACTGAACTGTAACGAAGGACAAAATAAAGAAACTTTAACGTTGCCGTGGATTGCGTAAGAATAAAGGGATGCACGTTGGATGATGGTTACACAACAATACGAGTGTCCAAGAGCTAATGGGTTTTTTGTTAATAACAGTTCTGCATTTAGTTCTGCTGTTTTTGTTCTGCTGTTTTAGTAACAGCGACCTTCGGGGGTTTCTGCATGACTAAATGTGAACGAAATCTTGAAAAATTAAGGGAAAGGTGCAGGGATAAACAAAACAACTGAAGAGGATGCGCTGATTGAGTGAGCGAAGCGTGTGTGAGCAAAAAATGGGATTGAAGCAACTTAAGCAGACGGTGTAACCTTATGTTCGTTCACAGTCCTATGAAAGTTGTGATATCCACCGAAAACCAAAACTGGTAGAAAAACCGGCCAAGTTTTCAAAAACGATCGGCCTTTGAAGATAGTGATATCATTCAACCAGGGAAAGGCCGCCAAGGTCAATCCTATTAGCCAAGTTAATCGCACCCAATAATACGTTGGACGTTAAATGAAAACTTAAAGATTGCTACAGCGAGTAGCAATCTTCAAGTTTTCATTTAACTTTCGAACTATTTGGTCGGTGCGATTAACTTGGCTAATAGGATGGACCTTGGCGGCCTTTCCCTGGTTGAATGATATCACTACCTTCAAAGACCGACCGTTTTTTTTGGAAACTTGGCGAGATTTTCTACCAGTTTTGGTTTTGGGTGGATAATCATTGCACTGGTACACAACCTATATGGTTAGTCAAACAAGCTGTTAACTAGTACGCGGTCGCGTCACTGCCGTGCTGGTCTCCGTAATGCGACAACAGAGACAGGTTCCTAACAACAAAGCATAAATCGAAACGATGTTCAATCGATTCAGGCTCATAACAACATAATGTAATCCAATGACGTCAGCTGCCGATCGAACAACAATGAAAAGTACGCCAAAGCTTGCACTCACGTGCGAAGCGAAAATCCCGTACGGACGCTAATTAACTGTGCACCATTTACGCGCAGGACAGTACTGCCCTAAAAAAGCAAAAAAAAAAACAATATCTGCATAAAAGCAGTAATTTCATTAAAGCAACATACAGCCTGCCTTATAACCTTCCGCCTGCCTCACAACACCCACGCGACAAACACCTCCGCGTATTTACCACAGCTAAGGTCAACTGTGGTCAGCTTAGTTTCTCGCAGTGAAAAACATAGATACTGTCTCAATTGGCATTGCGCCTAATAGTCCAGCCACCGTGAACCCATTGATTGTGTCGTCAAAAACCGGAATGATTCTCGTATTTTAAAATCACAATTTATAATTTTCTAGACTAATCTCTTATAATTTTGCTTCGGCGATTTATTGGAATAATTAATTTTAATTTTTACCGCATTAGTCAATTAGATTTTAGATCTCATGGTAATTATTAGAAAATTAGTAGATGTACACACAGAGATGAAACGTACGCGCACAGTGCATCATTTAGTAACGGGTCGTTAGTAAATAAAGTTCCATTATATTCAACAGAAAATCTGCTAGACGCCACATTTTAAAAAGGATTTTTAGCAAGGGAAAGACGTCGGTAAGGAAATAGACCTTTGGGGCCGTACTTGATGTGGAGGATCGAGATAAATGGCGCTGGGAGGTATATCCCTTTAACTATTCCAGAATAATTGTGACAAGGTGCTCCCCCATCTTTCAGGGTAGCTTTATAAACCATGCTTCTATTGTAAGAAAAAAAAAACACTTGAAATTTCACCTATCTGCAGAAAGTGTGGGTAGTCCCAGTTATCACAGCAGTAACTGCTTAGTTACTGCCTTTTCTATTTGTAATGGCAGCAGTATCTGCAAAAGGCCAGTATGATACCATCAAAGAAAGCAGTGTCTGCTCAGCTGCTGCCTTTATAGTTTGCCTGTTCATAGCCAGTAAACGAACTGGCCCGATCTACAACGAATTAGAGGTGGTAGACAAAATGGACGCCATGACTGTCCCATTTCTTAGGTGTGTTCGGGAATTGGCAAATCGTATCGGTGAATTTTTGTACGGAGAGTCGCGACATCTATTGGCATCTAGTGGCAGTTTTCAAAATATAATTTTAATTTTACATAGATTTGCGTGACAGATTTACATTATGTATTAAAGTTGTCACTCAGCCATACTTAAAAAGGGGGCACCTACCCTAAACTAAGGCCTAACTTTGGATATTTTTTCTTTTAGAGGAATTGCCCTAGAGTCATATTTTTTTTAGCCTTAAAGTGTGTTGAAATACGAGTATATAACATATTTTAAATTTTCAATTAGTCTATTTTTGTGGGAGTACTGTACCGGTCCATTTTTGGTAGATTTTATTAAACTTTTGTACTGCTACTTTGATAACGTTGGCAAAAATTGTTGCACATGAACAAGATTGGGCTCTAAATCATCTGTATACATCGGGCTGTCATGTGACCCAAAATAATTTTGATACCACAATTTTTTACATGAAGCAAGCAGTCTGCATTAAAGACTGGCCATGTGAGGATGCACAATACACTAGTCTGAGAAAGAAAGAAAAGACTACTGCCCCGACTGGGACTCGAACCCAGGACATCCCGTTTACTAGCCGGGCGCTCTAACCACTGCGCTACCGGGGCGGGTACTGGGTGATTTCTTTCTTTATTTACTACTTGCATTATTTCTAGTGTGGAGGCCAAGAAGAAAAGTTGGTTTCCACTGAGAAAGATTGAACATCTACTTAGCTCGGCTGGAGCCTGTACCCAGTACCCGCCCCGGTAGCGCAAGGGTTAGAGTGCCCGGCTAGTAAACGGGATGTCCTGGGTTCGAGTCCCAGTCGGGGCAGTAGTCTTTTCTTTCTTTCTCAGATTAGTGTATTGTGTATCCTCACAAGGCCAGTCTTTAATGCAGACTGCTTGCTTCATTTACCCTTTACCTTGTGATTTCTTTCTTTATTTACAATTTTTTACATTTTATAATATAATCACAATATGCGTCTATTATAAAATTATATAGCCAACATTTTGGAATTTTTTTAAAACTACACCAGAAGTGTGTAGAAGTATGATTTTGGTTCACTTTATAGTTACCACATCTGGGAACTTATGTAAAAAATTTCAAGTTATAATGTCAATTCTATGTGGAGTTATGGTGGTTTTAGTGATTGACCGCTAGCGATATTCGCGTTTTGCGAAAATCAAGTTTGAACGTGAAGCTAAACAAACCACAAAAAATATTTTTTAAGCCATAAAAGTTCTCGGTTAATTTAAAACAAGTGTTGTACCATATAGAATGCATGTTACTGCACCAAACTAACCTAAAAGAGAACAAAAATTTGGGGGAATATTTTTAGGGTAGGTGCCCCGGTATTTCTCTGCGCTTGGGGGAAAAGAAGCGACACGTGCGTGTATCCAGAAAATGTTGCAAGGGAAGGAACGTTGGCATTTTTGTACGGACGGTGGCGCCCTCGGATGACAGAACGAGGCAACATAACGCATCATCGCATAAGTGGCGCTTTCGGCGGCCATATTGCCCAACCCAGTCGCGTAGGCTATTTTTTTATCCAACCTCTGGCCTGTCATCCGTTGCATTGTTGATCGCACTACAGTGGCTGCTGTACAGTTGCTGTACAGTTGCTGCTGTACAGTTGTCTGCTGGCCTTAGGGCTTCGGGCGGATGATCAGGAGTGGTTAACGCTCGTTAAACCCTTTAACCCTTTTTTTAAGTTGCTGCTGTTGCCAAGTAATAAGCTGAGCGATGTTGTTGTTTCTAATTTGGCTGGAATTATACCACGCGTCAAGGCTGTTTGCCGTGGCGCACGCATCACGTGACTGGGTTAGTCCATTCAGACGGCCACAGATCCACTGTTCTCGTTCGTCAGTGGTTAACTCTTGATGACATCACGGCGAACAGCCGTGGCTCGTGGTATAGGACGGACATTGTTTGTTGCGCTGCAATGACTGGAAAGAGGGAGGAGAGACGTAGTGTTGGCATCATGTAGTGTGATGGTATATAACTCCTGTACATGCATTAATTAAGATGTAGCCTTCAGAAAAATGGGTCCGACAAACCTACAAAACGTACTGCAGGAGCGCTGTTTTCTTCTAAAACTGGACAATTTCGTATTTAACCATGTTGTTGACCATTGGCCAACAACTTAATAAAATGAATCCTTAACATTTGATTTGTTAACTTTACTTGAAAGTGAAGCTAAAGTAGAGAGAGAGAGGCGCTGAAGTAACACCATAATTGGCAGAATTAGACACAGGTAACAGTGTAGTTTACCAACGTTAGCAAATTTTACACGTTGATAAAGACTGGCTACTCTTTTTTAATCCTTTTTTGATATTTATAACAGGATATTTATAGAAATTTACAAAGAATGTAGACTTTGATCTCGTATTGGGTGTAAGCATTTGACGTAAAATTGTTTGATGACTTTAAATTTGCGTGTTACGGTCAAGAGCACGCTCTCTCGCTGGAACTGAGGTCACTTTGCTTTTACCTGTGAAGGTCACTTTCTAATGGGAACACAGGAATCTTAAGTACTGACGTTGGACACAGATCTCAACTACTGACGTTTTTAAGTACAGAGTGGTCTATAAAAAACTGACGACCTAAATTATTTTCAAGTCCTAATTTTCTAGTTAGTACTCCTCAGAACCAGGAGAGGACAGAAATCTTCCCATTTCATTAGATTTGATTTCTGTCCTCTCCGAGTTCTGAGGAGTGCTAATTAGAAAATTCGGACTTAGAAAATTTTGGGTTGTCAGTTTTTTGTGGACTACCCCATATATTGATAGACTAACATGATAGCAGCGTTAATTTAGACATAAGTGAAAAATGAGCCAAACGTGAAAATCATACATTAGACATAATATAGTTCAGTTTATCCATAAGCTTCATTGGAATCTGGACTAGGATTCGAGCAAGCTACAAACTCTGTCTCATCACTGATGTGGCTCTTCAACCAACTTGCCCACTCCTCCATTGGCTTCTGTGCTGATTTCTTGTGGCCATGGCGGATGAATAGTGAGAGCATTTGCCCTAGGTGCTTACTTTAAGTGACTAGATCTTTGGTTACTGTAAAGGGGACACTGGCAGAGCCTTCACAAATCAGGGAATTGAGAAATGACCAGCCAAACGAACTACGTATCTGATAAAACATGTAGCCATACAGAATGAAAAGTCAGCATCTACTCACCTACTGCCTTATTCAGTTGTATTACCATGCTAGTAAAAGCAGTAAGTGCAGTAACTGGGATTAAATATATGATTTTCGCATTTTCAACAATACCCCAAAAAATGAATCCGTTTTAGCAGTACTTGTGCCAAGTTAGAAGACTGTACAAGAAAAAGAACTACGTAGGAAAAGAAATTCACGTTTCTTCATTTTTCTCAAAATGTTGATTTTGCACTTACTGCTCTTTTAATTTGGAGGGCAGGATAGACCACAAGTCGTAATGCAGCAGATCGTTTGCGGCATCTAGCGGCCGCAAACACAAGTATTTTACTAAACAGAAGTCCATTGTCGGTCATCGCACAATGTAAACACAGTCAATTTGGCACAACAACGGGCGTCCGAGACAACTAAAAAAAGTAGTTTTAAGTCCAGAAACACAGTTCTTTTTTTACACAATTGCCCACAACGACATACTCCCCCAGTAAGGTCACCAACCCTTACTTAACACGGGCGAGGACATACAGTCCACAGGTCTTCGCGACAGGCCATAGGAAGACACCAGTCACAGTCCTTTCATTGGCAACTAGCACCTGACTGTCACCGCCTAGGTACGTCCGGGTGTCCACTCTAGGTGGCCGAGAATTACGAAGACAGACACCGTCCACAAACTCAATACTGTCCACTCTCACCGGCACATACTCCTTGACCCACTTCTTCCAGAAATGGTCAGCAAGTCTTTGAGCAGCACACTGCTGCTTTCTCAGGTGCAAGTCCGTGACCTAGAAACTCTCAGGGGGGGCTGCCACCACTCGGCAAACCAATCCGGAACTGGTTAGGAGCCAACGCTTAAGAGTCGTCCGCGTTCACAGAGTTATGGATAGGAGGACAGCTGTTTAATAAATAAATACGAATTCGTTGCAAGAGCAACACAGCACTACAAAGGCAAAAGGCTTCAAGTCATAATTTTTTTTTTTAATGAGATAATGGTGGGGCATTATGTCTCTGTAGTATACCCATCTGTACACTGAGTCACCTTGTACATGGGTTGCTCTAATACAGCAGCTTCAAGTGACGTCATATTGCTACAAGAGATATACCTGTCAGGGGCACTAGAATGAAATGGTGGGTTAAACAACGGCACTTCTAGTCAAGCCAGTGCTTTGAGAGTGGATTTCGTAGGCTTAAAAAATCGTTGTTTTCTCCAATCCCTTATGCTGCTTAGGTAGTAATTGGAAAAAAAAGATTCCACTTGATTAAAAATGTCAGCAACTGCCAACAAATCGACAAAAATCACGCGTTTCAGGCCTAGGAAATCCAGTCTAATAGCATTGGTTTCAGTAAGACGCTCTTCTTTTCCCCCACCAGTGCACCTTGCAGCTAACCCAGTAACTGGCTCCACCATAGAGTTATATACAATAATACTACGTCGTGTCACTGCCCTATACGAAGAAAAGCCAAGGCAGGGGGCTTCAACTCCAACTCAAACCTATACTAAACGGATTTGGTTTTAAGCCTTTTTCTCCATATTTAGTTTTTGTGACACAAAGCCTTTTGCCTTTGTAGGGCTGAACAGGACACGCAAGGACAAAATGTCACTAACAGCGAGCCTAATGGGACAGCATACGAATGCTAACAAAATTTTAAAAAGTGTATCGGGAGTGGGGCAATAATGGACGCTCAGCGGCACGAAAAGAAAAACCGTTATAAAAAGGCAGCAAGGCATGACGATTTCTTAGGTTGCCAATTGTTAACTGTTACATGAACAGAAAGAAATAACCCAACTCGGAGTTAGTTTTCACATAACGCGGCTTCCACACACAGCATACGCAGGACCTCTTCGCATGAAGCTCTCACACGCAATGTTGCACGCAGCGTTCCTTACACAGGCTGCACCAGTCTCTTCCAGTTTCTCCACCGCCCCCCCCCCCCCCCGTATGCAGAGCAGAGGGGAAATCAAGCAACACGGGACTCCTTGCGAGATTGGGTCTTACTTGACCCTTACTTGGGAAAGTTCATTCAGAGCGTCTCGGAGCTCCTTGTTCCTGGCTTTCTGACTTCTTGGCAAGAATCACAACATCCAAGCTGCCACCCAGATTAGTTTAGGCTATCCGCGAATATATAGCGCATCGGGCAGTTCATCTCCCATCGGCGTGGTCACTGTAGTGAATTCCTTCCTGAGCTCCTCACCGGTTCTAGCATCTATGTTCTCTGCTGAACGGAATTCTTCTCGGATGCGGTGTAGCACCTCCCTGGCACTACATACTCAATTGCAAATACGAAAGCCTCCACTCCCGTGCACCACAATCACACCGGTGATTGATCTCATTGCATCATCGTTGGAGTGGGCTCGATCCAAATAGTTGTCTCCATCATGACGTTCGATATTCACCTGTACTGTCTCTAGGAACTCTTGATGGGATTCAGTAGCATTCTTGTTCTTCCCAAACTATGCTGACCTTGATGAACACTTTGCACCAGAAACCGTCACTTGCATTTCCGCGGCGTCGGGCGGCCTGTCACGACCCACTTCCCGCCATAGCAGACTTTATGCTGACACGTCATTTTCATGGATTCGTCCCTGGATGACATTGAGAAGTTTCAGCACTTTTTGCAGATAAGATAAAGTAACAGCCAGTATCGTGCACAAGTTATTTTTGTGCACGATACTGGCTGTTACTTTATCTTATCCCTGGATGACATCTCCCTGAGGCACGCGCTGAATCCGATCTCTAGCTGTCGTAGCTTGTAAGTATTCTAACGGTGGGGATTTCCAGTTGAGGTCAACAGTTAATCTCGGGCGTAAGTTTGGTATCACGAATATCCGGCGATTTCCAATGCGAATTAAGTTGAGGGCTAAGGAATGTAGAGTCCCTAAGCTGCAGCCTAACTTAATACGGAGCAGTTAGTCCCAAGCTGAAATAATCGATGATTTTCAATCAGGTTTAGCGATAATCCTCAGGTTAATGAGCATGTTAGGCCCGGGACTAAGGATAAAATTTAGACCCAGGCACACCATGGTTTAAGTTGAGGTTTAAGCGCGTCTTTCGAAAGCGATGCTTCAATGCACGACGTGAGTGTTGGTATGAAGTGTGATTTCAGGGATACATTTCCCCACCAAATCAATTCAAGTGTCCCTCTGGTTAAAGGTTGTCGTCAGGTCAGTAGGAGATGATAATTTACTCTTTCTCCAATAGGGATACATAATTTTCAGTTCGTAAATGTGAATTGGTTTAGGGTTTCGAAGTATTAACATATTAACATAACTAATTCGTACCGGGGCCATAGAAACCCCGGGGATTGGGGGGTAGGGGTCGAGTTGCCAAGCTCAGCTAAAACGTCACTGCCAAGTCCCGTTTCCATGAATACTGGTTAATCGTTATCATCCTTCGTTCAGTTTGAAAGTAACGTTTCAGGTGATTTTTTTTTCTGTTAGCTTTCGTAACACTTCTGTTTAGCGTAACACTTCTGTTTTTTAGGGGCTGATATCACAGTCACCGTTCGAATTTTCGCTCATTTTCAACTTTCCACTGCTATTCTGCCATTTCTAATTTAGGTGGAAGACCCCAATTATATTCATTCGAAAGGTGGGACTGTCTTCTTTGCATCAAGGGTAAATAAATGGGTTTGTCATTGTTAGGGACCGAGCTTCGCCCTTTTTACTAGGGGCTGGTATCACAGTCACTGTTCGATTTTTAACTTTCAACTGCTATTCTGACGTTCGTAATTTAGGTGGATTACTCCAGTTAGGTTCACTCGAAAGGTCGGAGTGTCCAGAGACGTCAGGACGATTAAAGTTGGAGGGGTGTAAACCAGTAATTTAGCGACATGATTATGCAATTTTTCTGACTGATTTGCCGACTGGCCAAAAATTATGTAATTTTGCCGTCTGATTTGCCAACTGACCAAACATTGTGGCTGCAACCCCCCCCCCCCATAAAAACGTTCCTGGGAATGTCTTCCTTCCAATGAATCGAATTGGAGTCGTCCAGCTAAATTAGAAACGTCACAATAGCAGTTGAAAGTTGAAAATGAGCAAAAAATAGAACGTGACTGTGATACCCAGCCCCTATATTTTATCAACAAGTCAATCCGTTATTCGTATTTCCTGACCCTGAAAACATAGTATTAAACACCAAAATGATTATTCTGTCTGTTCTATATGCAAAGATATGGCCGATATATGATTTTTCAGCCATCTTGGCCACCATCTTGAATATTTAAATTTGCTCAAGGGTGACAAAGTGGCATCCCGCAGAACTTCATTAAGTATGTCTTGAAGAAACACAAAACACCATAAAACATTGGGCGGACCTTACTTCCAGGTTTTTGGCCCTGCTTCCAGACTAGTATGCGAACTTAGAGCTAGGCTGTGCCTATCGGGAAAAGTTGCCTGTTAGCCCATCACCACCGTGGCCTAAAAATATCATAGATAATGTAGAAACTAAAAATAAAATATCCTTTAAACTGTATCTTTGCCAAGTTAAAAGTCTTGATAAGAATTAACTTCGCTAAAATAATACACAGTTGGCAAAACTAAAAATTGAGTTGGCTATTTTACTTCATGTAGCCTTTCTCTGTTACACAGTGCCCAGAAGGCGGTTCTGTAAGGAGTAATTCCTAACTGGTATTTCGGAGTTGAGGGTGGGGGGAGGGGGGGGGGACTTACTGATATATTAATATTCCAACACAACACACTGTCAGGATTTAAAAACTTTCTTAAGTAAGGCAGAAACGTTAACAAAACTGCATAAAACAAAACTTAGTAACGATTTCTGCCAAGTTTTCGCTGTCTGAAGTCGTGAAATGTCACAAATTTATTTTACTAGTTCGTCTGCTAGCCCATTCTGCCATTGTTTTAGTTAATACAGAACGTGAACTAAATCCGTACTTCATGAAAATCGGTTATAGCTGGCAAAATTAAAAACTGAGTTGAAAATTGAGCTGGCTGTTTGATTTGCTGTAGTCCTTTTTCTGTTAACCTATCGCTACTACGATTTGAAGATCCTTTTGTATTAATGCAGAAACAATTCCATTTTTTATACAACAAACTTGTTAAAAATCCAAAAAAAAATTCGAAGGTACAATAAGAGTCCATAAGATCTCAAATTAAAGGACAAAAGCGACCCAAAGGAGACTAAATGAGGGAAACATTTACCTAACATCCCTGAATCAAGGAAGAAAAAAATTAAAATGGAGCATGTCGATTTCATATTATATTTAAAAGCTTTTCTCCAATAATACCTCAAATTGTTTTGAACAAAACTGAGTTAAAGGTTTCGCCATTTTCCCCATATTTTTTCATTTTTGAAAAACTGGAACATGTTGTTGCTTTAAAATATGCCAATTTTTTTTGTAGTAATACCCTCTAGGTCGTTTAGGATAAAACTGACCAAAGGTTTCACTATTTTTCAGCTCTTGACATTCCTTTTGAAAAATATTTCTCCCCTACTGCCATGCTTGCACACAGCAGTTCATTGGCATTCATTATACAGCCTAGACGTCTAAAATATCTAGACACACGCTAGTGTGTCGCAGCCAAGTAGACGTTTTATTGTTGTTGGAGCTTAATTGTCACAGCGTAATTGTTAAAGTGTTATTGTTGTCAGATGGCGGCTCACTAGCAGACCGTGTCTTTTAACTGAAACCAACTTATATGTGATTTCAGCATACTGGTGTAAATTCCCCATGCGGTAGAAATCTTTGCAAATCGTTTGAATCAGGTGTCTTCGGTCCAGTAACAAAGAAAACGTCAACACGAAAATGTGGGAACGTGTCCTTCATGGAGAAAAAGTGTCCTCAATAACGTTGATTTGTGTTACTGGTGACTAGTAACTAGTGACTAGTAACTAGTAACTAGTCCGCAGGCTCCCATGTTAATTCTCATAGGGTATAACGACACGTCTACAGCTCATTAGGGAAAGTTGCCAGATCTAAATTTCGGCAGACAGGTAAAGCGTCATATGGGGAAATGCCTATTTCTAAAATGGGGGTTGCAGCTAGAAGCACGTGGCCCTGAAGTGGCTCGTAAGTGCAAAATTATTGTTGTAACCATTGTTTGTGTTGTCATTCAACAGTAGATCATAACATGCTTAAGTGTTGCACGCTTATCGTTTCAGTACTTATATTGTCAGAATGCACTGTTTTTGCAAATAAGTGGTTCACTAAGAGGCAGAAAATCTTTATCTTTTATTGCAAAGGTTTGGTCTTTTTTTTTTACGGTACACGAATCCAAACTGAATTATCTGCCCCACCATGATAAAAGGGACAATTTTGCTGGAAAGAAGATTAGGAAACAAAATGCACATCGTCAGCACAAGTGGGAACGTGTTCTTTATGGAGAAAAAGTGTCCTCAATAACGTGATGCGGACATTTCATTTTATGTAGACTTACTGTTCTTGCAGTCTAGTGTAAGTGACGAGTAATTTTAAACAGCTGACGAGTTGATTAGTTTTACTTCTAATGCAACTTTTTTTTAATAAGAAAATTTTGGCGGAGAATGGCTATTTGACAAACCAGACAATACAATCGAAAACTTAAAAAAAAAACGGAAAAAATCCAACAACTTAACTAGTATAATGGAGAAACAACTACATATCGATATGACAGTATGCTAAATTTAGACACAGGATAGTATGTTGCCGTCATATAATAGGCAAAGGACACCGCCTGGGCGGAAAATGGACATAAATATGTATTTCTAATGCTCCTTTTTTTTTGCAAACAAAATTGGGTGAAAAATGGTGATACACAGAATAAACCAGACTATACCAATGACAAGAAAAAGGAAGCGGAAAAAGCCAACAAATCAACTGAACAAAAGACCGTTTTAAAAAAACATTAGAACTCATATCCCCAATGAACTCACAGCTCTGAATGTGCTCAAATAAAAAAAAACGATGAGTTCACTAAAACTTAACGAACTATAATTTGAACTCCAATTCAAGGAAAAAAGGATAATTATATCGAAGCCTCCATTCACATGCATACGCGACACGTAATCACACGCGCATGAAAGATAATTAAAACATAAACCCACAAATCACATACAAAACAAACGCCACAAAATAGAAAATAAAAACAGACGCATAAAATTAACACAATCTCTCACACGAAACAGAACTAAAACCGAAACCAACAAACACAGACAAAAAAAAAACACCTTTAACAAGTAGCATGCATGTGTCACACATTATAAATGCACGCACAAAATACACGCACAGCAACTCGGACCACACAAACGTAAACTGTAAAATAACAAACACATACAAATAAAAAAAAAAGAAACTCCTTTATGATCGTGTTAGACCGTTATAAGAACGAATAGGACAAACCTACTCTGACGACTCATTAGGGTGAGCTGGTAGCAAGCTGGTGAGGGAAAAGGCGTAATACTACTTCCATTACCATACTAGTTTTCCACCTTCCCTCCCTAATATGGGCTCAAAATTGGATTCCACCGTTCGTGCTTATAACGGCACAGATCTACACAAATTAGGCACACATTTCAAACACAAAATGCGTTAACTTACTGACATAACTCGTGAGTAAAAACAATCTTTGTTCCCTGGAATTGGAGTTCAAATTATAGTTCGTTTCTTTCGAGTGAACTGTAATCCGTATTTTATTTGTGCAATTTCGCAGCTGTGATTTCCATGGGGATACGACCTCTAATGTTCTTTTAATAATCGGAGAAGCCGCTTTTTGTTCACTTTATTCCCTTTGTTTTTCATTCCTCGACAATGAATCTGTATGCTTATTTTGAATGTAAACCTGACTAGTACAAGAAACCTGACTAAAAAAAACATTAAAGAAATAAATAAGTCAGTTGCGAGATTCAGTCACACGTCTTCATGGCTGAAAGTCCAGGGTTTTTGTTTGAGTTCCCAAGGAACTGCCAGAATCCTTGCATTTCACGTTTGTACGTAGTTGCTTTCATTTATCCTCAACACATATGGAATGTGTAAATATGAAAAATAAAAAAAAAACGTAAGCTTGACGAAGAAGGCTCTAGGAAGAAAGGCTTCAAAATAACTCCCTAAAACATTCTAAGTAAGAAACGCAACAGGCAAAAAAAAATTGGGAAAATCAGGAACGTCTTTAATTTAATCCAACGACGTAGCCTAAGTCAAAAGTTATAAAGATGTTTATACAATTAACCCGTTATTCACATGCTATTGTGTAGCTGTGGTTAGTCATCGGCAGCTGCGTGATAGTAGTTTGGCAGTAAACGTTTCACAAACCATAATCAACTCTTATTAACTTGGCTCTACCGCTGTACAAAAAGACTATAGTGACAGTGATGAAGAAACTCGTTTAGTCGAACAAAACACTGAGATCGTAAAACCTTTCCTTTATTTCCCTCTAACGATGCTTTCCAACACTTCTTTAGAAACTAAACGGTTTATAAACCAGCGAGGATACTCCCTTTTACACCGACTTCAAGAAGCAAGCCAATTCAAGGTAAGAGAGAAAAATTTTAACACAGAAAAGTTTAGGGTTACATTGACTTCAGTATAGTCGTTCTTATAATCGTTTGGTATGTAGCAATCATATTCAATCGACAATGACTATGCTAGAAATTCTCACACTGGACGAGCAGGAGGTACGAAAAAAAAAGAGCAGATTTCTATGGTACTTAAAGATGTATGTTAACGGGTAACTACGAGCACTGGGTCGTTAGATTGCATGGTTCCGGCTGTTCATTTCTGGCTTCTTACGGACCCGGATTCGATCCTGGGGAAGGGAAGTGTTTATGTACGGGTACTTCTCCGGTTATTTCCTGCCCGTTGCACGACGATTTCCTCCGGGTACTCCGGTTTACTCCGTCATGTGGCCAAAAGACAACCGATGTGACGGTGGTACCTTCCACTTAACATCTGCCTTAAAAAAGCTCTAAGCGTACTGTCCGACGCCGTCTATTCTATTCGTATCGAGACGTGGCATGAAATAGGCACATTTTGATTAATTGTTACGAGTTGCCACGTTGTAGGCTATCCGTTTGTCTCTTAGCAGAGAAATGGTTATTAGTTCAACCAATATGTCGACCATTTTAATTACTGTGCAGTGATAATGGTAATGGACACCTACATCATTCAAAACGTATGATGTGCGTGCGTGTGGGTGTGTTTATACCTCTACTCCTCTGGAACCAAGGCACCTACAAAGATGGAAGTCGGCCAAATGAAAGGTAATTAAATTGCGCTTCGTTTACGCTTATTTTCTTCGCTGTAACTTGATGTTGATCGTCAAATATGCGAAAAAACCTGAAAAAATAACATCAAAGCTTTTTTACCTTCATGGTGTTTGTTCGTGATGTCATAGTTTATTCATGCAAACCTCCTCGAGAAAAGAGAGACTACGCAAACGGAGCGAGCAAAGCTATTGACGTGGCTAGTCTACATCATTGAAAAAGTATGATGTGTGTTAGGGTGGATAAAAAAAAATGCTTTTTTTAAAATTTCAAATCGTAATAGTTTGGAAAAGTTGATCTTCGACCTCCTAATCACTATCCCAAAAGGAAAAATTTCTAAAATAATTTTTTGAGGTGCCCACCTTGGCCTAAAGTTTAACATTAAAAGTCAATGGGAAAAATCGATAATTCTGAAAAAATTATTTTTGACTAGTTTAAAATACATTTTTTTTGCACTATGTAAGTTGGTACTCTCAGAGACCATTAAAAGAAGCCATAATTAAATTTAAAAAAAAAATATTTTGTTCCGAAACTTCGTTTTTATTCAGGGCATAAAATCGACAAAAATGCTTTTGCCCTATTTTGATGGCCGAAAATTCGCATTGTTTTCTGGAAGAAAAAAAATGTTTGTGATTTTGGCTTCAATTTGGTGGTGTCTGAGTGTGCAAAATGAGATAATGTAAAAAAGCAATATTTTAAACTAGTCAAACTCACTTTTGCAGAATTAGAGATTTTTCCCATTGACTTTTAATGTTAAACTTTAGGCCCAGGTGGGCACTTGAAAAAATTATTTTAGAAATTTCTCCTTTTGGGATAGTGATTAGGAGGTCGAAGACCAACTTTTCCACACTATTACGATTTCAAATTTTAAAAAAGCATTTGTTTGATCCACCCTAATGTGCGTGTGTGTGCGCGTTCGTCTACTATTCTTGTACCAACCAAGGCACCTACAAAGGTGGGAGTAGGACCAAATTTTAAAATTATTAAATCGCGCAACCCTCAAATACGCGAAAAACCTGCGAAAATAATGTCAGTCTTTTTTAACCCTCATGATGTTTGTTCATGACGTCATAGTTTGTTCATGACGTCCTTCTCCACCACTTGCTCCCCCACCCCCACCAGTGTTACACCGAAACGTAGCACTTGAATTGCATGTTTGTTTCTTTAAAAGGGACTAGCGTAGTCGTTCGCTTCGCTCGCTCATTCCGCGTCGTCTCGCTACGCTCGATGAGCTTTGTTTCTTTAAAAGGGACTAGCGTAGTCGTTCGCTTCGCTCGCTCATTCCGCGTCGTCTCGCTACGCTCGATGAGCTTTCATCCTGCAACTCGTGTGCTGCTGACAGGCATTCCACGTCTAAAACGATCAATCAAATGGTCACAGTGCAGTACGCGTTTTTCGCAAGGCTTCACTGCATAAACAAATGATAACCATAAATCATTCCAACAGTCTGGCCATCCGAGGGTTACGTGCGCGTCGATCCATGCTTCCAGTAATTTCTTGATTCCATCAGCATCACAAAATCATGTGCTGATTATTTCGACGCAAATTAATTGTAATTATTGCTCACAGTTCGTCCATCACATTCCTAATCTCTCATACATTTCATCTATATCATTCAAAACATACGATTTGTTTGTGTGACAAAAAGACATAAATCGCTAGAAATAATATTAAGGAAAATTGGAAATTAGCCGACAGCGAAGATCATACACTAGAAATAACGTAGTTCAGTAAGCCACCTTTATGCACTTGCATAGCGCCTTAATCGCTATGGCCATATCCAATGTGGCCATAGCGATTAAGGCGCTCTGCAAGTGATGTGGGAGCGAACTGGGTAGCTGGTTCGAATCCGGGTCATGTAACTCCGACGAAATGAAGTGCATAAAGGTGGCTTACTGAACTAAGTTATTTCTAGCGTATGATTTTCGCTATTGGCTAATTTCCAATTTTCCTTAATTTGTTTGTTTGCACATTTGTACGTCTTCTTCTCCAGACGTAATCTCCTATTGTTTTGATTTTTCCATGCATCAAGTCAGTTAATACAAAACCAATTTTAATATCTGTATGGGGTGTGTTGCAAAATAAGTCGTCCTTTTAGTTTCTTTTTTTCCGTGCATCGTTTTCCAGAGCATCTCTTTTCGCTCGAGGCGGTTTTCATGAACAAACTATGACGACATGAACAAAGCTCATGACGTTATTTTCTGGGTTTTTCGCGTTATTGAGGGTCATAATATCAAGTTACAGCGATGAAAATAGGCCTATTAAAAGCGAAATTTAATTATCTTTCGTTTGGTCCTACTCCCATGTTTGTAGGTGCTTTGGTTCCAGAGGAGTGAAGGTACAAACACACAAACGCATATCATACGTCCTTAATGATGTAGACTAGCGGAGTCACTCGCATCGCTCGCTCATTCCGCGTCGTCTCGCTACGCTCGAGGAGATTTCTTGCTGCAACACTTGTGATACAGACAGACATTCTACATAAAAAACGATCAAGCAAATTATAAGAATGTAGAATGCGATATCGTTTATCTCGAGCGAAGGTCAATATTTTTTTACGTCCAAGGAGGCAAGCAAAAAAATCAAGCAATTTGTCAGAAAAGCGCTGTTCTGATGACAGACGCTGATTTTTCTTCGCTTCGCTCACTCAATCAGCGCAAACATTTCCTCAGAGACGTGACTGAATCAATGTAACCGCCAAGAACCACAATCACTTGTAATGTTTGTTAGTATACACTTTATATGGGTTTTCTTGTTTTACTTATTTTAAGAATATTGCTCTTTACATGCTGCTCAGTACAGATTTTTCAATGGGCGTCTTATCACTTCACTTTCTGATGATCCCTCACTTGGAGAAACATCTGCAGAACGTCAGATGTAATATCCTATGAAGGTGAGAGATGCTCAAAGATTGCGAGAACAAAGCGAGACACACATTGAAAAGTTTTAGTTTACGTGGAAATCGCTCGCTTTGCTCGCTCAATCCACGCACTGCCATGCTTCAGAATCCAAGAAAATGACGCGTTTTTAAAACCAGGTTTATGGGTCTGTTTTTTTCCATGCATCAAGTCAGTTGATACACATTCAGGTCCACCCATCCTTCCATCCATCCATCCTTTTTCCATCCTTCCATCCTTCCTTGCTACCTTCCACCCATCCCTCTTTCCTTCTATCCATCCATCCATCCATCCATCCTTCCTTTCTTCCACCCTTCCTTCCATCCATATTTTTTCCATCCTTCCATCC
>JAHWFP010145809.1:0-37448 GCA_023313725.1 Lithobius niger
CAGACAGGTAAAGCGTCATATGGGGAAGTGCCTTTTTCTAAAATGGGTGTTGCAGCTAGAAGCACGTGGCCCTGAAGTGGCTCGTAAGGGCAAAATTATTGTTGTAACCATTGTTTGTATTGTCATCCAACAGTAGATTATAACATGCTTAAGTGTTACACGCTTCTCGTTTCAGTACTTAATTGTCAGAATGCACTGTTTTCTCAAATAGGTGGTTAACTAAGAGACAGAATCTAGACACGCTAGTGTGTCGCAATCCAATCCAATATGCTTTATTGGGGCCTTGGCCCTCGGCCATGCGCCCACCCTAAGGGAAAAAAAAAAACTACACAGTAAGAAAAACAGCCCTACAACACTAGCAACCAACAACACATTGAAACCAGTAGACCGCCGCCCGTAATACTCCAACACTAACCTTCTGCCAAACACTCAGTCCAACTCTCAGTCTTACAGTCGCGCCAAGTTAGGCAACAATCATCACAACAAACATCACATCAATTCAATTGGCGAGGTTGTAAACCATTGTAGCGCGGCGCTATAGCGTCAGTGTCTTATATCTTGAAGCATAGTTGGGCACATTTCAGGTACTTAGGGAAAAATAATAATGCGGCACAAAAGCTTAAATTGGGTTGAAATCAAGAGCAATGTCCCACCTGACAAAAATTAACTCGTGTAGGAATGACAGCTAAGCTGCTTTCAATGCAAAATCTGACCCTCAATAACGTTGAAAATGTGTAACTAGCTAGCTACTAATAACTAGCTACTAGCTAGCTAGCTAATTCTAGTCCGCTCATCCCCATGTTAATTTCCATAGGGTGATTATTCATCGATACCGAGATAACGAGAAGGCTTCCAGCTATGAAATTGGACGAATGGCTGCAATACAATACGAACTGCGTACCTTTTATGGTTTGGAGCTTAGGGGTAACGAGGATGGCGTGGGATGGCGCGTAAGTACGAAAATATTGTTATAACCATTGTTAGTATTGTCGGCATCGTCTCTCATTGGACAGCAAAAGATCGGACAATGACAACGTGAATACTGACGTGCGAACCTAGCCACACACTAGTGTAGCCCGATAAATCTAAACAACGTTGACAAAGAAATTGTATTCACGTCCAATTCACGAAAAATAAACCAACTTTAAAAACAAAGCAAAATAAACAAAGCCAAAAACTGGTGAAGAAGCCACCAAATTGAGAGTGGTTCGGCCCTTCAAAGGAGTGATATCAACACAACAAAACTAACGAAATAAAAGAAATTACAACACAATTAAAACCAAACCAAAAACCTATAAAGAGGTGACCAAGTTGAGAATGGTTCGGCCTATAGGCAAAAGGTAGTAGCAAAGTGTTGAAAACCAATTTCTTGTTGACATGCCACTTTATTACACATCTGCACGGCAGTGGAGTTGAGTCTAATACACAATTTTAAAAAAAGGACTGATATCATATCAAAAACCAATACTGGTAAAAGGGGCCGCCAAGTTCCGAATGGTTCGGACCTTCAAAGGAGTGATATCAAAACACCAAAACATTCGCCAACTTAATCGCACCGAATAATACTTTGGACGTTAAATGAAAACTTGAAGAGTGCTACCGCTAGTAGCCATCTTCTAGTTTTCATTTAACTTTCGAACTATTAGTAGGTGCGATTAACTTGGCTAACAGGATTAACCTTGGCGGCCTTTCCCTGGTTGAATGATATCACTACTTTGAAAGGCCGACCCTTTTTGGAAACTTGGCGGCTGCTCTTATACCAGTTTTGGTTTTGGGTGGATTATAATCTACTGTTGGATGACAATACAAACAATGGTTAGAACAATAATTTTGCCCTTACGAGCCACTTCAGGGCCACGTGTTTCTAGCTGCAACCCCCATTTTAGAAAAAAGACACTTCCCCATGTGATACTTTACCTGTCTGCCGAAATTTAGATCTGGCAACTTTCCCTAATGAGCTGTAGAGGTGTCTTTATACCCTATGAGAATTAACATGGGAGCCTGGTGATTCACTAGTTACTAGTTACTAGTTACTAGTAACACTCAACGTTATTGAGGACACTTTCTCTCCATGAAGGACACGTTCCCACATTTTCGTGTTGGCGTTTTCTTCGTTACTGGACCCAAGACACCTGATTCAAACGATCTACAACGATTTCTACCGCATGGGGAATTTACACCAGTATGCTGAAATCACGTATAAGTTGGTTTCAGTTAAAAGACACAGTCTGCTAGTGCGGCCGCCTTTTTTTCATCAACAATCATTTTTTAACAATCGGATGTCGACAATCGGATAATCTACTATTACTTGGCGGCGACACACTAGCGTGTGTCTAAAACTAGCAACTAGTAACTAGAAACTAGTCCGCAGGCTCCCATGTTAATTCTCATAGGGTATAACGACACGTCTACAGCTGATTAGGGAAAGCTGCCAGATCTAAATTTCGGCAGACAGGTAAAGCGTCATATGAGGAAGTGCCTTTGTCTAAAATGGGGGCTGCAGCTAGAAGCACGTGGCCCTGAAGTGGCTCGTAATTGCAAAATTATTGTTGTTATCATTGTTACAACAATATTGTCATCCAACAGTAGATTATAACATGCCTATGTGTTACACGCTTATCGTTCCAGTACCTAGTTGTCAGAATTCATTGTTGTTGCAAATAAAAGGTTCACTAAGAGACGGAGTATCTATTATTGCAAAGGTTTGGTCGGTTTTTTGTTAAGTACACGAATCCAAACTAAATTATCTGTCCCACGACGATAAAAGGAACAATTATGTGTTCGTGAACACCATGGTAACTAAGTGATTGAATGATTAACGTTAATAGAGGTAGGGCCAAGTGAGGAGGAATGCGCTGATTGAGTGAACGAAGCGAACGAAAATCAGCGTCAAACCGTGTCAATTTCGCTGACGTAACGGCTAATTGGGCTGTGGCAAAGGTGAAATTTATGAATGAGAAACTGTATAAACATAAAATTTTTCCAGACAAAAAGGTACAGATGACGATTACACCATCTGATCTTTTCTTCATTCACAGTCCTCTGAAAGTTGTGATATCCACCCAAAACCCAAACTGACATAAGAGAAGCCGCTAAGTTTCAAAAAACGGTCGGCCTTTCAAAGTAGTGATATCATTCAACCAGGGAAAGGCCGCCAAGGTTAATCCTATTAGGCAAGTTAATTGCGCCGAATAATACTTTGGACGTTAAATGAAAACTTGAAGAGGACGGTACACGAACTCCTACTGAATTATCTGCCACACGACGATAAATGGGTATACTTGTTATTAATTTATTTGGAAGCATTAGTGAAACGGACATTTGATTTTATGTAGAATTACTGTTCTCATGTTAATTCTCATAGGGTAGAAAGACACGTCTACAGCTGATTAGGGAAAGCTGCTAGATCTAAATTTCGGCAGACAGGTAAAGCGTCATATGTGGAAATGCCTTTTTCTAAAATGGGGGTTGCAGCTAAAAGCACGTGGTCCTCAAGTGGCTCGTACGTGCCAAATTATTGTTGTAATTTTTGTCAAAACAGTTGGCTGAAACATTTCAAATTGGCAATGCTACATATCTAAGCCAAACGAATATATTTACAATTATTTCATAGAGATTTAAAAACCAGCAGACGATGGTGGCCGACAAAGACGAAACTGTTTCTTCTTCCAAAAGCGGCATGATGACGTCACTAGTTCTAGTAACAGTTGGCAACAATCAACATTATGACTTGCAACGATTGTTATTCGTGAACCACATTGTTTATGCAATACGCCATTGATAAACATCAGTCGTCGCCAATCTGGATAACCTGATTTATTTGAGTGAACAATTCCAGCTTCATGCCGTGATTCAAATTAACCTTGTGATTGAGCGAAACGAACTAACATCAGCGTTTGGTAGCCAGTAAGCTCAAAATTGTTATTGAACAAACTTAAGCCTGTGAAACAAGCACAAACAATATACCACAACCGTGTCACTTTGACTCAACTAACGGCAAATTGGGCATTGTCAAAATGTAGAAATTAAATCACAACATCAATAGACATAAAATACCTCCGGACAAAACGGGTAAAGCTGATGATTAGACCGTGAAATTCTCTGTACATTTACAAGCCTAAGCAAGTTCTGACCGTGTCAATTTCACTGACGTAATGGCTAACTGGGCCACGGAAAATGTGAAAATTATGAATGAGCAAATTTCTAGACATAAAATTCCTCCAGACTGAAAAGGTAGAGGGGGCGATTAAACCGTCTGATCCTTCGTTCGTTCACAGTCCTATGAAAAGTGTGATATCCACCCAAAACCAAAACTGGTATAAGAGAAGCCGCCAAGTTTCAAAAAAGGGTCGGCCTGTCAAAGTAGTGATATCATTCAACCAGGAAAAGGCCGCCAAGGTTAACCCTGTTAGCCAAGTTAATCGCACCGAATAATACTTTGGACGTTAAATGAAAACTTGAAGATTGCTACCGCCAGTAGCAATGTTCTAGTTTTCATTTAACTTTCGATCTATTAGTAGGTGCGATTAACTTGGCTAACAGGATTAACCTTGGCGGTCTTTCCCTGGTTGAATGATATCCCTAGTTGAAAGGCCGACCCTTTTTTGAAACTAGGCGGCTTCTTTTATACCAGTTTTGGTTTTGGGTAGATTAACACTTTACTCAAGCATTATATTCAAAGTAAAGTTGCTAAAGTAATTTCTTTGTTGAGAATAAATCGTATTCATAAATGAAAATGTTTATTATTAGTATACAGTTCATTGTTTACGTACAATTTACAAGTATACTAGCCTAATTAATACGTAAGCATACCATAACACCCATTCTGCAATTGTGGTGATTTTTCAACGATGTAACATTTAATTTTGGGTAAATATTCAATTTTGGCAGTAGGAAATAAAGAAAATTACAAGAAATATGAAAAAATCTCAAATTTCAGGAATAAAACGAAAACTATTATATTTATAGCAAAATATGTTGACACCTTCATTACGGATAAAAAATTTAGCTTTAAAATGAGACCTGTTTCATTAAAATCCGTTCAGTAGTTTCTGAGATATGCGACTTTAAAGAATCTGTTTGGCTGCCATTTTGATGAGATCACTGCATGTGACGTAATCGTTTTTGAGGTTGTCTCCCGGCTGATTTGCAGCCTTTGATAAGTATTTATTCATCACCTAAAATTTGATGCTGGTATCCGGAAGTGAAATATTTTTCTGCTTATACCGCGTACTAAAAAAGATGGATGGACCTGTCAAAAGTACTGCTGCCACAATTTTCGGGATATTCCTTAATTAAGTCAGCTACGAACGAGTAATAAACACTAACCAACTTGTACATTGAGGTTAGTTTAGGTTAGGTTAGGGTTTAAAAAGTGAAAACGCGTTTGTTGGGAGTAGAAGATTATGGGCTTACAACGTTTCGAGAAAGTGGGTGTGGATGGAGAGAATATCACAATTTGCAAATAGAACACAGATTTTTCCCATTTTCCCACTTTTTCCCTGTTTAATCATCAATCATCAGACAGCGCCCTCTATCCGCGTACATGTCCTTATAGAGATTCATTAGTGCATACAGCAACCTTAGTAGGTGTGCATACGACGATTACAATTATATAGTGACTACCAAGGCCACTTTAGATATCTGTCATACTTAAAAAGATTCTGTTTATGCTTGGGTGGGGATGATCATCTCCTCTTATGGAAGTAGAAGGCTACAAACATGCGAACATGTTGAAAGAAAGCAAATTAATCCGTACGTTGTTTAGACGTTAGCGAAAAGAATCATTTGCAACAATCAGCAACAATTCCTCAACAAGGTCTCAACAATACGTGACGGCATGATTGTTGACCAAATTATTTTTTCGAATATCAGGAACGTCCGTCAACAATGGTCTGGCGGCAACGGACCAACGAGGAGTGAGTCAATAACTTGTTGTTCTCAGTAACAATCAGTAGGCCTAAACACGCGCAAATTTGCACGGTTTTAATTTATTACCTGTTTTAAACTTGGGATTCATTCATCGAGTTTATACTTACAAATTCAGGACAAGAGAATAATCGTTTCGCAGTAACACAATGACAGAAAAAGATTAAATGTTAAATACTAAACTATCTAGGCCTACAGAAAACATATTGACAACAGAAAAGGATGCCAGAATCTTTCTACGTCTGCATTTGGATCATTTCAAACAACAATATTCGATCATTAGTGTTTACGTAAAGCCATCACCCGGTTCTCGCCTTATTTGTAGCAAAACATGAGCAGCTTTGAGTACAAGTTAGTGGCTTGTGTTGCCCACTACATTCAGACTGCACGAAATGGATGGTTAAGTATGTTAACAAATTCTTGAGTTATAGTCTTACTGATTCGTCCGGTGCTTGGCTGGGTTTTTGCGGTTGGCTACACTCTGGTTATTTTTTTTTCACGGCCGTGGCCACAGCATTGGTGCACGTGTGTATAGTGTTAGTTAATAACATGGCATTGTCACTTGATGTTCTGCAGCTGTTTCGCTAAGTAAGGATGCTTCAGAAGGCGAAGTAATGATTAGCCAATGGAAGAATGAGTCCTATAAACTGAATCAATGCACTAATTTGTACAAAGCAAAAATTCTTAAAATAAGTGGAACAAGAAAACCCACGAGAAGTGTGGTACCAACACAAAATAATAGCGATGTGTTGGTTAACGGTGGTCTGCTCTGGCATCACTCACTATACTTTGCAGCTTATGGAGTGCAATTTATTTGAATAAAAAAAATAATGTTGGTCTTCTCCTCCCGAGATAACCAATACCAGTTGAAAAGGACGTTAATGCGACAATTTCCGTTTTTACACAAGGATCAGGCTTCAAAATCAGAACTGGGGTGGGGGAAGATCCGGAGAGTGACGTGAGGTGAAACCGATGGCAGAATGGAATCTAACACAATTAGCCTAATGCACAAAAGTGTTAAGACGTACAGAACATTAAAAAAAAATCTTAAAATAAGTGAAAAGAAGAAAGTTGGTCTGATTGATATGTGGTGGAGATAATAAATCTAGGTACTTTTGACAGTATCGTTGTCTAGAGACAAATCATGAGGACCACTGATTCTCGCAAGGCCGGCAGGCAGTGCTTATTAGAGTTCATTTGCGTACGAGAATTTTCAAAACATGGACCGGAGGAGGAGGCGGAGACGCTAACAATATGAAAACGTCACAATGCTGCAACACGTAACAATGGTGCAATAAAGAGGCGAGACGCACAAGATGAATTAGATATCACTTTTATTTTACAAGAGCCTGCGGACCATTACATCATTCGCTCTATCGAACAAGATGCAACGATGCTTGGGCACGGGGAAAGCAACATTGCCGTCGTATCTTGTTTCAGTTAGCATTCTCGTTGCTGAGAACCAAAGTGAAACGGTCCTGGTTTTCGCTTAAACTTCAAGATTTAAACCGCAGGATGCTAAGTCTTTAATTTTGAAGCCAACGGCCTCAAAATTTGGGCGGCCGACACTACTGAATGACTCATTTAGTTCTTCAATGCGAGCTTCGGAAAACCTGTTGAATTGTTTCCGCGATTGTTTGGCACGATATTGCATCTGTCTGCAATAATTCAGCAACTGCCCATCAAGATCACACATGCTAAATCTAGACACACGCTAGTGACATGAGACAAAGCTTGGGCAGAATATGAACCTAATTACGCATTTCTAATGCGAAAACAAAATTTTTCGCAAACAAAATCGGGTGAACAGTGTACATACTGTACAAATGATAGACCATACCATAGCTATTACAATAATAAATACCAGAAAAAAGACAACAAATTAACTAAACAAAAAACGGCTTTGCCGATTATAAAAAAAAACATTAGAGCTCGTATCCCCATGCTCAGAGCTGTCAAGGAACACAAATAAAAACGGATTAGAGTTCACTAGAACGCAGTGAACTATAATTTGAACTCCAATTTCAGGAACAAGGATTGTGATATCCAGCCTCCATGCACACGCATACATGTACATCACTAACGAAACAAACAAAACGAATGGATGTTTCACACAAAAAAATACACACACAAAAATAAAACATATACACGTACATGAAACAGAATGAAAACATAAACACACAAACACATGCAAAACAGACGCCATAAACAGCAAAACGAATACAAAATTGAAAGATAAAAGTACATACACGGACTGAACGCGTAATTACTAACACGAAGTAGAACTAAAACAAAAACCATAAACACACAGGCAAAATATTTGCTTTAAATAGAAGTATGCCTGTTTCAAAAATTGTAAATGCGCACAAAATATACATATAGCCACTCACACGTAAACAGACTTAAAATGTAAAACACAGATAAATTAAAATAAAAAGCCTGTATAATACACAAATTAAGCGCATGCACACACGTAATCATTAAACATTTCAAATTCAAACTGTGTTCACTTTTTGACATAACCATTGAGTAAAACGAATCCTTGTTACCTGGAATTGGAGTTCAAATTGTAGTTCGTTGCGTCCTAGTGAACTCTAATCCGTTTTTATTTGTGTTCCTTGACAACTGTGAGTATGGGCATACGAGCACTAATGTTTTTTTTTCTAAACGGCAAAGCCATTGTCTGTGTATTAATTAACTATCCACCAAAAACCAAAACTGGTCGGCCTTTCAAAGTAGTGATATCATTCAACCAGGGAAAGTCCGCCAGGGTTAATCCTATTAGCCAAGTTAATCGCACCTACTAATAGTTCGAAGGTTAAATGAAAACTTGAAGATTGCTGCCGCTAGTAGCAATCTTCTAGTTTTCATTTAACCTCCATAGTATTATTCGGTGCGATTAACTTGGCTAATAGGATTAACCTTGGCGGCCTTTCCCTGGTTGAATGATATCACTACTTTGAAAGGGCAACCCTTTTTGTAAACTTGGCGGCTTCTCTTACCAGTTTTGGTTTTGGGTGGATATCACGACTTTCATAGGCCTGTGAATGTACAAAAAATCCCACGGTGTAATTGTCACCCCTACCATTTTTTCCTGGAGATATTTTATTGTATGAATGTTCTCATTCATAATTTTCACATTTGCTATTGTCATTCCAAATAAATTAATAACAAGCGTATCAGTATGATAATTGCAAGGACCTAATCAATTCCTATGGAATAAAAGATACCCTGTGTCTTATTGAACCAGTAATGAGAAATTTATTCGGGTCGTGGGGCATATAATTCATTTTGAATTCGCGTACCGTAAAAAAAAAAAAACGATTTGGATTAGGTGGGGGAAAAAAACGACCAAACTTTTGCAATAAAAGATACTCAGTCTCTTCGTGAACCACCTATTTCAACAACAATGAATTCTGACAATTAGGCACTGAAACGATAAGCGTGTAACACTTAAGCATGTTATAACAATGACAATACAAACAATGGTTACAACAATACTTTTGCACTTACGAGCCACTTCAGGGACACGTGCTTCTAGCTGCAACCCCCATTTTAGAAAAAGGCACTTCCCCATATGACGCTTTACCTGTCTGCCGAAATTTAGATCAGGCAACTTTTCCCTAATGAGCTGTAGACGTGTCGTTATACCCTATGAGAATTAACATGGGAGCCTGCGGACTAGTTACGAGTTACTAGTTACTAGTCACTAGTTACTAGTTACTAGTCACCAGTAACACAAATCAACGTTATTGAGGACACTTTCTCTCCATGAAGGACACGTTCCCACGTTTTCGTGTTGAGTTTTTCTTTGTTACTGGACCCAAGACACCTGATTCAAACGATTTGCAAAGATTTCTGCCGCATGGGGAATTTTGTCCAGTATGCTGAAATCACGTATAAATTGGTTTCAGTTAAAAGACACAGTCTGCTAGTGAGCCGCCATCTGACAACAATTACACTCTAACAATTACGCTCTAACAATTAAGCTCCAACAACAATAAAACGTCTACTTGGCGGCGACACACTAGCGTGTGTCTAGATGTCATTGCTGGTGAATCTTAGTAAATGTGGCGAATGAGATAAACAAAGAGAAAAGAAAGAGTAGGCACATGATTGTTGCCGTTTGTATATGAACAGAAATCTTACGAAAAAGGCGCACTACACTCATCCTTAGCTTGATCATTTGCCTGATTGTTGTTGGTGTGGAACTTTCTGTCAGCTGCCAGCGCATGAGTGTTGTAACAAAAAAGTCCTAGAGCGAAGCGAGACGACGCCAAATGAGTGAGCGCCAGCGAGCGACTCGGCTAGTCTATAATATACGTGCGTTATGCCTACACCCATAGTTACAGCAAGTAAGAGTCATAACACTAAACTCACCCCTCCTAAATAGAGAATGAACAACACAGAAACATTATAAATACTATGAGCAATTTTTTTACACCTTTCTATGTTCAAAAATTCAAACCGTAACCCCCTGAACTAGGTTGAATAACCTTAATCATCAGCATCTCTAGCTTGCTCGGCCAAGTAATTGCGATCCTTAGAACTCCGGCAACGCCCAGTACAAAAAAAATAGTAAAAGTATTACCTAAAAAAAGACGGGGTTTCCCCAACAACGTTTTCCGTTTTTACAACCAGACTAAAAACGTGGAAAGTTATTAAATTAACAATTTTCTCGAATAATTTCCCTTAATTGGTAATGGGGGGAGGAAGCATTTGTGAACTCTCATAATTTGGTCACATGTTGTGACAGAAAGGGACGGAGGTGGGGATTAAAAAGAGGAAAAATATACGTGGCAACATTTGTGGACGGCCCGTCACTTACGAAACACAATGATAGCTTCAGAGGCCAACCACAAAAACGAAAGCAACCAAACAACCAAAAACATTTGGGGTCAGTGCTCTGAGATACGAAAGTGAAGGACGAGTAAATCGCACTGCCAGAACTTCACTATCTCATGGGGCCACTGTGTTCCACACCATACTATAAAGTCAAGAGTGAAAGTATAGGTCTGACTTATACTTACAACACCAAACCACAAAACTGCAGAAACCAACCAATGCATCGTGGTAATCCTAGAATGGAGGCTAAATGCAAGTTTCAGGTTGAAGATAAAACGTTGCTTAGGCGAGTGACACTACAAAAGTGAAGCGTTCCGTGTTCGAATTTTCCTTGTACGTCATAGCCTGTAATTTATTTCCTAGGCACACCTGTCCTACACAACAAAATCAATTCGACGAATAATAACAAAAGGAAGCAAATACGTGGCTTTTTCTGCCACCGGACTATTACATTAAAATTCGTTTCACTGGAAATTTCATTTTAATTCTTGGATATATTATCAACTCTTAAGGGGGAGGGGGGAACCACTAAACTGAAGTCCAACCTTGGAATTTTTTTTCTTTTAGTGGAATTGCCCTAGAGTCATAATTTTAAATTCGAGTCTAGAGCATATTTTAATTTTCATTTAGTCTATTTTTGTGGGATTACTGTACCGGTACATTTTTGGTACATTTTATTACACTTTTGTTCTGCTACTTTGATAATGTCGGCAAAAATTGTTGCACATGAACGAGATTGGGCTTTGCCTCATCTGTGTTCATAGGACTATCATGTGAACCAAAATAATTTTGGCACCACAATTTTTTTAATTTTATAATGTAACTAGCAGTCCTACCCGGCTTCGCCCGGGGTTTTGTTTTGCCCGTGGTTGTTTCCCAGTTTTCGCTCACTGTTGCCTAAACGTACACTCTGATGGGCAGTTTTTCTTCCTGTATTACTCTCCGTTTCCTCCATCCGCTCCCTCCCATCTCTCCTGCTTTTTTTTCTTCCTCTCTTCTCCGTTCCCTTCCTATACAGCTGCCCATCCATCTACTTCCCTACCTCCCATTTGCTACACGTAGTTGAATTAAATGCTGCTTCTTCCACTCCCCTTCCCTACCCCCGTTTGCGAGATGTGGCACAACAAAATTGCTATGGCCTCTATTTAAAACAACGCCACTGTGCATCCGTAGCCTACTGTGTGGAAAATAACTGTGCATGACGTCGTTTAATGGAAACAGACGCATTGCTCCCTTCACCCCACCACCATCTTCCCAATCTCTTTTTTCTAAAGAGCAGGGCTAACAGACGTACAGCCCCAACACACGGGAATTTATCGTCCAGGCCCTTCTCCCCACTCCCAGTTTATCGCTTTGGTTTGAACGATGTGTACCATGTGAAAAATAAGTTTCTTTCGTGCGTGACGTCATTTAACACTTGCCGCTGAGATGATCGCGCAGAGCAAATTGTTAGTCGAAGCAATAATGTGCCAATTTCAACTTCTTTTCAAGGCAACAACGTACCAGTTTCAACTTCTTTCATTGTTCCCCTTTCGGGGGTCGTCATTGCTTCATTTCTGCTGTGAGACTTTGGTTTATTAGAAAACAAAAACGAGCTCATTTGATGTTTAAGGTAAGGTTTAAGTAATCTGAAGTCAAAACAGCAAAGTAACACAAATAAACTTTCCGGTAAGGTCTCACATACTGCACTGTTTCTGTACTGTTTAGTCTACGTGAAACCTTACTGCTGTATTCGCATGTTTTTACAGTGTTTACTTTCGAACACGATATGTCTGATTGGTTCATTCTACTTGGCTAAAGGACATCGCTGAAAAACCATACTTTTAGTGTGCTTAGTACAGACCTACAGATTAACTAATTCAGGGTTTGTGGGACTCCTTGAAATCCCGGAAATATCATTGAAAATAAAATTAAAATACCAGTCCTGAAATCTTGAATATGAAATCTTAAAAACTGGTGTATGTATCAATAGGATGAACGGAAAAGAGACGACCGGACTACAATAATGATGAAAAATTTATCCCCAAAAGTAGGCGAGTGTGTAGCCTATATTATGCACTATATTATTCTTACAACAATTTTGAAAGTTGGGATATGGTTTTAATTTTATTTACGTGTCTAACGGTTGAATACAGCAGTAAGGTTTCACGTGGACTAAACAGTACAGGAACAGTGCAGTATGCGAAACCTTATAGGAAAGTTTATTTGTGTTACTTTGCTGTTTTGACTTCGGATCAGTTAAACCTTACCTTAAACATCAAACGAGCTCGTTTTTGTTTTCTAATTCGTGATACTTTGACATACCAAGCTGGTTGTCTGCACTCGTTGCAAATGCACTGAATTTCGCTCGCTTCGCCCGTTCATTCCGTGCAAGTCTTTCTTTTGGAAGTTGGTTTGTCCAAGCTATCTATCAGCGGCTTTGTCCGTATTTGTAATATAGGACGACAAGCCAAATACGCAACGGACACCTTTAGTTGTAACACGGGAGAATGAAGTGAAATCACATAAATCGATTCGTAACAAGGAAAAGGCTTCCGCTTCACGTGAGGGTAAATTGTTGGGTCACCATCATTGTTAGCTTTTGCTTACGCTTTCCGTCGGGCGTTTGTTCATTGGCATTGTTGCATAAAAACAATGTTTTTAAAACAATGTATAACAATAAAACGGATTGTTCAGGGCCCCGTAACTCTGAAAGCATAGCTGCTAAGCTGAGTGTTCGTGAGCTGTCGCTGGCTCCTGCAAAGACTGAGATGTTGGTCTTTTGGGCCAGGTGACACCTCAGTTAGTATTGTTGTGGGTGGCACCATGATTCTTCCGGTTAAGCAAGTCAAGTACTTAGGGGTGTGGTTGGATGAGGGTCTGAAGTGGACTGAGCACGCCAGACTGTTACGAGAGAAGGTTGATCAGCGGGCATCATTGCTTCAAGCTCTTGTGGGCCACCGTGATGTCCGCAGAGGTGCTCTGCTTGCAGCATATCGCTGGATTATCATCTTCCGTTTTTGGCTGGTGCCCAGCGTCATCTGCGTGGTTTGCAAGTGTGTGTGAATAACTGCTTGCAAACGATATCCGGATGTCTTGTGACGACGCCGGTGCATGCTCTATGGGTTAAGACTGGTGAGCTTCTCCTCCACATCAGAGCGAATGAAAAGCTTGTAGCTCTTTGTCTGCGTAACATCAGCCAGGGTCAGCGTGATTCGGTTGCGCAAGTTATTCTGGATTACACAACTCTGTCTGCTGACGATTGTGGCCGTCTAGGAGTTGCGGGTCGTGGTGTAAATCTGTTGAGATCACCGGCTTTGGCACCTTTAGTGAGAGTTGCGGTTGCGCAGCCACCATGTCTGTGGATTTGGTGTCCGGCTGTGCTCAGTGTGTTTGCCGAAGGAGAATACCAGGCATGTAAAGTGTTTTGTGATGCTGCGTATGATCACGGACTGAAGGCAGGAGGGATTGGTGTCACTATCCCGGATCTGAAGCTCATTGCCCGCAGAAGACTTCAACATGTCTCTTCTAGCTTTGTGTGTGAGCTGGCCGCACTCTCAGTAGCGCTTGATGTTGTTGCTGACCTGCGGTTACCGAGAGTTGTGGTACTAACAGATTCTCGGTCGGTGCTCTCTACCCTGCGTGCCGCGGTTCTGTCCTTGGCTGTGTCGGACCCAATGATTCTCAGCGTTTGCTGGAAGCACTGGACTGCCATGCAGTCAAGCTTTTTTGACGGTGAGGTGGGTTAAAGGTCACGACGGAAACGTGGGCAATGACAGTGCAGATGGAGCAGCCAGGCATGCTGTAGATTATGTTGAGCTCACTCTTCTGTAGCAGCGCAGAAGCAGAACCTACGTGCTTGGGCGTTGCAGGTGTGGAATCAGGAATGGTCTCTTTGTTACACTGGTCGCACCCTCTTCAAGATTCACCCTTTTTGCACATATATAGGAACACGCTAGATGCGCTACCCTATTGGATGGCCAGGCTGCCATCACGTCTCCGGACGGGTCATTGCCTTCTCCAGTCGCACAGGATGCGCATGGGCTGGAGTGCATCGTCTGCTTGTGCTTGTGGTTCACAGGCAAGTGTGTTGCACTTGTTGCTAAACTGCTCGCGGTGGACAGTGAAGCGCAGGCAGCTTTTGCGTTGGATTCAGGAAGCGCCATCGGTGGACATGCTCTTACCTGCGGGTTGCCATAAGCGAGATATTCAGTGGTTGCGTAGCATCGCGATATTTATTAAAGCTACTTCTGTCCTTGTGTAGGTCCTCTTGCCTCTTGTGGGGTCACGTTCCTGGTGAGTGTTTAGGAGAGATGATGTAGTAGAGTTGATGATGTGCTAAGAGATTGTCTATGATTGCTTGGTTTGGTGTCACAATGTAGTAGTTGTTTTGTTTAGAGTGGTCATGTACTGTGGCCCCAATAAATTTTCTTTCTCCCTCCCCGTAACTCCGGAACGAGACGACCAATTGAAATTTCTATTTCTATAAAGGGCACATCTCCGGATGTAGATCTCTCAAATGATCTAAGAACCAGCTTTCTACGACAAATGGTTTAGTCTGTAGATACCATTGTATTAACGTGTCCCATGAAGTTCACCACCGTATAAGACAAAAATGAAACTCACGATTCCAGCTGAAGTCCTGATCTCCAATCTGGCAAATCGGAAATTAATAAAAGTTGGTACACGCGTTGAACATGTCCCACAAAGGCTTACATTTCAAATTTCAGTAGAAAATGTTGAACGACGGTGGAGAAATTAAGCTTCCAAATTTCAGCATTAACATGGGAGACCGAGGTCAAATAATAATGTAAGATCACAATTTGCGTACATTATAAAATTATGCAGCCCAAATTTCGGGATTTCTTAAAACTACACCGGAAGTGTGTAGTAATGTGATTGTGGTGTACTTTATAGTATACCCCCACACGTGGGAACTTGTTTAAAAATGTCAAGTCATTATCTCAATTCTAAGTAAAGTTATGATGTTTTTAGTGATTGACCGCTGGCGATATTCGCGTTTCGAGAAAAAAATCAAGTTTGAACGTGAAACCTACAACCTTACGGAAAGTTAAATAAATCCCAAAAAATATGTTTTTAGCCATAAAAAGGTATCGGTTAATAAAAAAAAAGTGTTATACCATGAAGAATACAAGTTACTGCACCAGACTAGCCTAATTTTTTTTCTTTGGGGGGGGGGGGGGGTGTTTTTTCGTAGGTGCCCCCTTAAAAGGGCAGACCCTCTCCGTAATTTCTTGCATCCCGCTCGAAAATAACTTTTGAAACATTTACATACGTTTGATGGGTGGGAAAAACGGGAAAACAAAACCGTTTGTAACAGTTACTACGTCTGAAGTAATGTTGCAAAACTGAGTCATGCAGGAAAGCCAACATGAATTCAGATTGCAGGCACCTTCAAAACTAAAACGAACTATAAGACCCCGTTCCATAGATCTGACGCAATTTAAACAAATTTGTCAGTTATGAAATTTCATTCGATTTTTCTGCCCACAGACGGCGCTCAGCCACTCTTTCCGTCAATTAGAAAATAAGAACCAACAATTAATATGCTGTAGCGGTTCTGGTTCGAAAGAGTAAAACATTTGAAGCACAAGGAAATAGTAAATGGAAACAAGATGCACTAACACTGCATTAGTAATTCGACGTGTCGTATGGTAGAATAAAAAATATCTGCAATTGACGTATGAAGTTGGAACGGCAGACATACCAAAAGGACGCTACTAAAAAACCTGAATGCGTGGTGTGCTGAACAATATCTACTACTAGAGGAAGCCCGTGCTATGCACGGGGCCGGTCATGAATTAAGTTTACGGACACATTTCCCGGGACATTTTTCCGGCACTCTTCCCAACGACTTGTCATATTGATCGACCACTCATGCCTGCCTCCTGTTTGCATGCAGGTAGAATGGGAGAGGGCGTTTGCAATGCGGGCGCGAGGTGGGTAGAAGTGATTGTTCGGCCCGATTACTTGTCAGATTGAACCTTTATTGAATTGATCGACCACTTATGCCTGCCTCCTGTTTCCATGCAGGTAGAGTGGAAGAGTGCATTTTCAATGCGGGCGCGAGGAGGGGAGAAGTGGTTTTCCTATTAGCCTTCCTTTTAACCGGCCTCCAGGATTATTATATAGATATTGCACATTACATAAAAAAAAAAATTGTCTCGTAACTTTTGCTACTACGATACGGCAAATGAGCCAGAATCTTGTGTGCGACGATGCAATCACTGACCACATAAGTTTTCATCTGATGCTGATATTGGTTTTGTTACAAAAATACAAACAAACTGAAAACTTCGTTGTTTTACAGTTTCCCGTTCCCTTTATTCACCAGGCTTTTATATTTTAAATTCTTCGAACACCAATTTTCAGTAAATTTCAGCAGTTAATTTGGAGGTGGGGGGGGGGGGGGGGCGGGGAGTACGAGAAATCGTATTGCACTGAGGGTACGTGAGGTTGACTACTTTAAATTTATTTACACTTTTTCGGGTGCATTAACAAAAGTTAAAATAATCACACGAAAATTGTGACAAAGTCCACATTGACTATAACACTGCAGTTTCATGTGGCTTTACTGCTTAATTTTTTGGTCATTTTGCTTAATTTTGCGGTCCAATGATTTATAACAATCATTGGAATGTTTGTTACTATATACTAGAAAAATGTGAGGATGTAGTAAGTGGAAGAGATCCAAATTAACGTGCCTTCATTTACCATATGGCAGCGTAGTGGAAGAATCTGGACTGCTCATACAAAATTAATTATTTCGCCATTGTTTTGATATTATGCCTATATACGAAAAACTAATGACGAAAACTAATTACAGAATAACTAAATTCATTCAGCCTTATTTCAAGGAATACATACACTAAATTTTATTCGAATCGGTTCATGCTTTTGGCCGTAACTGCGGTAGTGATCAACAGACAAACATGGAAACAGAATAGGACTGACGTGGTCAAAGGTCACGAGGGAAACTTTTGGTAAGCTGTGTCATTAATAGTGACTTTTATGTTGTCAGGCGACCAAAGTCTCCCGATCCAACAAGTTTCAGCCTTTTCTGTCACATAGTTATTTATCCTCACATGCCTGAAAAGAGCCAAATAATTGCCTTTCCTGTAAAGACACAACGTGTCTAATGGCCGCCATGGTCATATATATATTTTATCTGGATGTTATCATTTATCTTGGCGGGCGATACACTAGCGTGTGTCTTGATGCGGTCATTGTTTTGTTGTTTTGTTGTATTGTGGTTTTGTAGTTTGTACAGAGCGCTTGGCTAAGTCCCACAGCTCTAATAAAATTCAATTCAATTCAATTCCCAGTTTGGGGTTCATGCTCCCTAAAAGCAAATCAACAAGCAACAACAAATTGTTCTTCTCGTCGTCGTGGGGCAGCTAACACAGTTTGGGTTCATGCTTCCTAAAAGTAAAAAACAGCAATAAACAAAATGTAGCACCCTCCTTGCAGAGTATAGTGGGAGCCTGACCCCACAGTGCTCGTTTTAATGTTCGAGCTGTAGCTATACCTTCTGTGGCCCATTCTGACTTGGATTTGGATGGAGTGCGCAGTACGACAATGAGATTAGTGAAGTGGAAATTAATGATGTAGTGCTGATAATAGTAATATGCTCGTTGTTGTTGTTTGAAGTAGTAACTGCAATAATTGTAAGCTTGGGTAGCTGTTTTGGGTCACCACTCCTTTAAATAAAAATCCAATCACATCAAAATGTTGTAACTCTGCCCTTAATATAGAATTGAGATTTATTGGTAATTTTGAATTTAAGTTTCCCTTAATTCCCGAACCAGCAGAAGGCACGTTCCACGGGTGAACTATGACTATCTGCAAAATGTCAGCTTTATACTCCGCATGGAAGAATTTATTTTTATGAAATTACCCAGTAGCTAGTAATTATGCAAATAACAATATGTTATTCACGCCTTTTTGCAACAAGAAAGCGTTAGGCCGGGTTTAAGCAACGACTCGCCTTTGCATTCTCGCAGCTAGAAGCTAGAAATCATCTGAAATTCCAACATGGCGGCGGTTTTAGCTCTGTCGACTCGCAATGAAAACACTGAATAATGCGAGTTCAGAAGGGACTGTGAACATTTCGTCAGTTATCTTATTACCACGGATTATAAGACTTAAAGCATTTACTCAAACGACGTCGGATTTAGCTAATCCAGACGGCGTCGTTACCATGGCAACGGCAACTATGCCATTGCGATTAAATTCTAGCTGCGAGAATGCAAATGCGAGTCGTTGCGTAAACCCGGCCTTAAACTGTGTCACTAATAGTGACTTTTATGCTGTCAGGCGACCAACGTCTCCCGATCAAACAAAGTTTCACCTTTCTCAGTAGTATTTTTATTTTTCCACAGACGCCTGAAACAGCCAAACTGTCTTAGCTGCAAAAGGGACAAATGTCTAGTCGTCGCCATGCTCATATAATATATTTTATCTGGATAGGAAGTACGTTAATGTTATCCTTGAATATTGGCGGGCGTGCCAAACTAGCATCTATTTATATAATTACAAACAAAAACGTCCAGTGTGCCGTAAAAAAAGGGGTTATATGATTGAAGTTACATTTTACTTGTTAAAATGTACACGGATAAAAAACGGTGATTTTATAATTGAAATAATCAAATGTACAATTCAGAAAATTGCATCTGTTTAAGTGCTGTTGTGCTTTACCAATCATATACGTTACGTAAAGCACCACAGCACTTAAACAGATGCAATTTTCTGAATTGTACATTTGATTATTTCAATTAAAAATCACCAATTTTTATCCGTGTACATTTTAACAAGTAAAATGAAACTTCAATCATATAACCCCTTTTTTTACGGCACACTTGAGGTTTTTGTTTGTAATCCGTGTACTACCTTTTTTACGGCTATGGTGTCGCGCTATAAAGGTTTATGCATGCAGTCGATTGTTGCATGCACAAAGAATGGATCTACCTGAACCGGTGTACCTCTGGTTAGTATTAGGTTAGTTTTTAAGATAGAGAAGAGTGTATGGCGTTGGGGCCTTTATTTACTCTCGTAATAAACTTGAACTTGAACTTGAATGGATCTAGAGTTTGCTGAGTGGCATTGTTCCCTAAAAACAATGGTTAACACCATGTAAAACAATCAAAATGATCGTTTAGGGTCCCGTAACTCCGGAATGGATCGACTAATTGAAAAAGTGGTCCTTGTAAGGTTGAAGCCCAGGGAAATTTCAGTCTCAGATCATGTTTCAGATTTTAGGTAGGTGCAGTAGTTTTTTCTGAAACCGTGTCAGCCAGCACAACAACAAGAAGTGAACCGTTTTCAAATTTACGTGTGGCTTCCTACGTTTACTCTTGCAAAGAATTGCATAAAAGTTGGTATAAAGTTTGGAAAAGTTGCTATCTACTATCTGGCCAAGTTTGGTCGAAATATATTGAATAGAAACGCAGAAATTAATAGTTTTAGTTTTGCTGTAGAGAGGACTTCAATCATATTAACACTGGCGATAGCCAGTGTTAGTAAGGGTCGACCTAGGATCTCTGTATTAAACTTTCAACTTTGAGAGCTTATAACTCCGTCAAAAGTAAACATTTTTAAACCAAATTTGGAATCTAGCCTTGACAAGGCCTGTCTGCAGTCTAAAAATTGTGAAATTCGGGCGAGCCAAACCCGAGATACAGAGAGGGGCCATATAGACAACTTCTTGTTCTTGGTCTTGGTCTTGTTCTTGGTCTTGTTCTGGGGATGTACCTTTCGTCTGTCCTCTCTACAGGTCAAACCATTTGTCCTATGAAGCCGGTTCTTAGCTCATTTTACAGGTATTGCTCTGTAGATGGCCCTTTCCAGAAGGCATTTTCTAATTGGTCAAGTGGTTCAGGGGTTATGGAGCTCTAAACGACCAGATTGATTGTTTTACATTGTTTTAAACATTGTTATTATGCAACAATGCTAATTAGCAAACGCCAGCTGCAAGACTAAAGATTAAAGGATTTGTTTCTATTGTTAACACTGGCGATAGCCAGGGCCTTAGGGCTTCGGGCAGATGACCAGGAGTGGTTAACGCTCGTTAAACCCTTTAAACCCTTTTTTTTTAAGCCAGTGTTAGTAAGAGTCAGCCTGGGGTCTCTGTGTTAAACTCTCAGTTTTACAGTTTAGCTGCAATTCTAAAAGTAACACGAATTAATAAACAAAAACGGAACGTTAAATGTTTAGAGTAAGGGTCTAAAAGTCAAAACCTAGAAGGAACACGGACAAGGTTTGACAGTAAGGGCCTAGGTGTAAAATTTTGTAAGAGGCTGGTAAGCATTAGACCCTTACTACCCGGTGGTCAGAAATAAAAAAATGTTCACGAAAAACTGGAAATCCTCCCATGTGATGATCCAGTGGTAGTATGATGTAGGTTTACTGCTTTACTGTATGTTGAAAATTATTTTTCGATTTAGTAACATTGCAGAGTATTCGCAGCAGAGAGCATTACTGGTTATCCTCTGCCGTAAATCTACAAAATATAATAAAAAAATTCTAAAGCATCAAAAGACACAAAATGCCAAACTTCACAAAAAAATTATGTTCTTAAAGTTCCATAACAATATTCTAAGAACAAAGAAAACCTGCTACAATCGTTCATACACACTTTCTGTCCGAATAGAGTAGAACTGTAAGCTAACCACCGGGTAGTAAGGGTCTAATGCTTACCAGCCTTTTACAAAATTTTACACCTAGACCCTTACTGTCAAACCTTGTCCGTGTTCCTTCTAGGTTTTGACTTTTAGACCCTTACTCTAAATATTTTGAGTGTATGATACGCTTAGGTTGGGAAAGCAAATTCATCATTATGCACTAGAATGAAAGAGGGCGACCGACCGACAATGACAAACAAACGGGTGTGGCCTGTAACAATCAGTAACAATCGAAATATTGCTTTAATAATGCTACCTCTTAGAGCAGACTTGAAGAGTTTCAAAGTTGGTTCAGTAACAATCACTGCATGCACGACTGGTGTTGGGTTTATTGCGCTCGGTATCAGAACGGAGAAACGGGCAATTGAGCATCCTCTATTGAAAAAAGACATTTACTTCCATAACAAACCAAATCAGCATGGGTTAAAATGGAGGGGTAGCAGGGATGGGGATATTCAGACCACTCAATAGGGGAATCCGGGTCGGGGACGGGGGAGGCGGTGCAGGACGGGAAAGAAGTTGGGGGGGGGGGGGGGGGGAGAGCATGGGGGAAAATTAGACCATACAACTGGGTAGGCCGCAGGGGAGTTCGGAGGAGGAAGCAGGGTGCAGTCGCCACCCTTTTCATTCCATACTGCCCACTACAGTGTCACCCTCAGGTATGCGGGAACCAGCTAGACCGGCGTATGTTATGCCGGGGGTACAACTAGTGTGTCTTAATATGCTGAATAAAACATCGTAGGGGGTTAAGCCCACATGGAGCTATCGTACGAATAAATCAAATCAATAAAACAGTGATGATGAAGTCATTGTTCACGTGGCATGCGCATGGTGTCATTGCTTTACATAACTGGAGGCGAGATTAAAACCAGAAACAAAACCCACAAAGGTGAAACAACCCACCAAATTAAGCCTTAACCCATGTACTGACCAAAAAGTGTTCACCTCAGAAAGTAGTAATATCACACAACTGTAGTACGACCGGCAAACTAATCCCATCAACTATTAGATCAATGGTAAAATGAAAAGCCCTTGCTACTATCGGTAGCAATAGCCCAGTTTTTCATTTAACGCTTGAAGTAAAAGAAGGGGTGAGATTAACGTGGCGGATGTATACACTGGCGGGGAGATGGGTGATATCACTTCCTAAGGAAGACACTTTTCGGTTAGTCACTTCATGGGTTAGACTTGGTACCCCAGGTAGAAAACTTGGTTGCAGCCATTTTTATGCTGCTCTCACTACTGTGATTGGTGGGTTCTTTCACCCTTGTGGGTTTTGTTTTGATATCACTTAATTTTTTTTTGTTGCATCTTATTTTTGCCAGCGCCCATTTAAAGGTATTAAACGTCCTTTTTTTTTATTTGAACATGCTTTTTGTACTTTTTTGTGTGTTTTTGTACTTTTTTGTGCGTTTTTGTATTTTTTTTGTGTTTTTGTACTTTTTTTGTGCGCGTTTTTGTACTTTTTTGTGAGTTTTTTTTACTTTTTTTGTGTGTTTTTGTACTTTTTTGTGTGTTTTTGTACTTTTTTGTGCAATTTTGTACTTTTTGTGTGTTTTTTGATACTGAACATGCGCTAAATTGTTTCGTTTTTTTTCATTTTTTGTAAGCCTGCTACATAACTAAGGGTACTAAACAGGACGGATAGGCAAATAGGTTTTCATCTGTATTTATTTAATAAAAGATACTTTTCATATGTTGTACGTATCCAAATGGTTTCACGAAAATCTAAAGTTCACCACGCATTTTCATGCATTTCCTGGGAACGCACAATAAACAATATGTTACAATTGATATACAATCTACCATAAACAATAAACGATGGGGCGTCAGTTGTATGTAAACAGTATTCTTGTCACTCTGACGTAATAAGCTCTGTCCTAAATAAAAGAACAGTGTTGTCTGGATTAAGTTTAGTTTAAATCTAAGTTTAGTAGAGTGTGTGACTGTATATGTCTCTATATGCTCTTATTAGATCTGAATCTGAATCTGAATCTGCAGACAGCTTTTGTCATGGTTAAACGCATTGCCTACTGTCAGCGGAAGGAATTGGCGATTTTATTATTATTATTATCTTCCTGTTTGGGAGTACAAACCCAGAGTGGCTTTAACAATAATACATAATACAATTTATTATGTAAGGGCTTTTAAAAAAAAATAATGGTCGCCCTGTCAAAAAAAATAATGAATAAAAGAAACTTTTGATGTATTTAATGAAATGAAGTAAACAAGAAGCTTAAGCTTACCTGAAAAAACAAATTTTGTTTTCAACTTCCTGAATATGCAATGTTGACCTGACTCCTGGAATTTTGCTATCATGTTCAATTTTGTCAGTATTGAGCAATTCCTGCTTAAGATTTGCATTCCTCAGACACAGCATTTTAAAACTTGGTTCCTATGTTGTACACAAACTACGTAATGTTTTGAAGTTACCGTATATTATTCACAATTCTAGTCATGGATGCTCAACAGCTTGTTTTTCATTCTACGCGTGGTTTGCTCCTGTAATATAAAAGGAAGTTATACTTTTAATTTTGCTGATGTGAACTGAACAGACTGTAAAGTAATGGATTTTTGATTTTTTGCTAATGGCGGACGATTTTATAGATTACAGGTGGCGTGTTCCCAATATTCATAAAAATTTAGCATTACAAATGATAGCAATCTTCACTGTTAGCGCCTCTTCAACAGTCAAACCAAAAAAGGTACTACTTCCACTCAAATGTGAACTGCTTGTCAGGTTTCAGCCAAATCTGTCGCATAAATTATTTCATCTTTTGCTAACTAGCTAATGCTGTCAGGGAGAAAGACCGCCTATTTTAACAAATTCTAGTCTGATTAGCTACGTAGTTATTAACCCTCACCATCGCCAAAATTGCGAAAGCCGCGAATCCATGGTTTTCAGAAATAATGTACCACAGCCAGCTTGTCTATTTGTTTGTTTTGTGTTTGGTTTTTAGGGAGCACGAACCCAAACTAGGTTACTGCCCCACCACCATGCCAGTTGCCGCCAGTGTAACAATGACGAATAGATTGAATTGAATTTATTTACATGAACCTATAAAGGAACAGAAAAGCCATGCGCTCAATGCAAAGACTTAAAACTACCTTAAACTTAACCTAAACTGAAAAGTACAGGACACCTTGCCAGCAGTACAACCATCACTCCCCTAATGACCATGGAAGCCAAGGCCCCACCCAGGGAGTTACCGCTGAATCCACTGCGCAAACCGATTCGTCGCCCGACAGAACGCCTGATAGACTGAATAATGACTTTCTAACAGTGAGGTCTGATAATGAAAACTTGGCGGGTGGATCACTAGTGTGAGCCTTGATAAGTAAATGCCATCAGACTCGCATAAATGTTATACACGGTCATAGGACGTGAGAATATTCATATTGCAACACTCGCTTTGTATTCCGCCTTTTGCACAAGGCCGTCTAGGAGAGAAGAGTAAGTTTCAGATTTTGGTTCCAAGTCAGTTGACTGAACATGGCCAAAACCTTATTTTGCCAAAGTAGTACTAAGAAGCTTCAACTTTCTGGCACGCGCAAAAGCTGGCGCGGAGTCGGGAGTCAAGATAGGCAATTTCTACTCCAGTCGGTCTTGGCTCGAGAAACAAAATGCCTCCTTGGTTTTAAGTTTGTTTAAATGTTACTTCTTGCGACTGACGCATGGCATGTACGGACTATTCGCAGCACAAGGAATATTTTTCACACATATTTATTTGACAAAATCTTACACATCCTAATTTTAAACGTATGTTTTCCGCAAAAGTAAAAATGGATACTAGTTCGACAACTGGCCGCATGGGGTCAGTACGAATGTTAGAACAAAGGGTAGAATAGTGGTTGAGAATTATCCTTCATGCCTCTCGCTCTTGATATTAGTAAAGGGGTAGGCCCGTTTGACCTCAGTCTCCCATGTTACAGATGAAGTTTCAATGCTTAATTTCTCCGTCATCTTTCAACATTTTCCACTGAAATTTGGTATGTGAGCTTTGTGGGACTTGACCAACACGTGTGCGAACTTTTATGGATTTCCAACTTGTCACATCGGAGATCTGGACTTGAGCTGGAATCGTGAGTTTCATTTTTAGCTTGGACTTCTTGTTCTTATTCTTATTTGAACACGTTTACACAATGGTCTCTACAGACTAAACCATTTGTATTAGAAAGCTGGTTCTTAGTTCATTTCAAAGAGCTATTTCTGGAGAGGCTTTTTGTAGAAAAAGAAATTTCAATCATGCGTGCCATTTCGGAGTTAATATATTTTTATTGGGGCCCATAGCCCTGAGCTTTACGCATACTCTATGTAAATACACTCCACATTACCGGGAAAAAAAAACACAACTACTACACTCAACGGGGCCCTGAACGATCAGTTTTATTGTTTTACATGGTTTTAAACATTGTTATTAGGCAATAATGTCAATCAGCAATCATCAGCCGCAAGACATAGACCTAAAGACCAAACAAATGCTAACAATGCAGTCAGTCAACAATTCATCCCCACTTTGAGGAAATGCGAAGAGGAAGCATTATCCTGATTACGAATTAGTTTATATCATACAGGGCGATATGATTGAAGTCCTCGCTCCAGCAAAACTGAAACTATTAATTTCTCCGTTTCTATTCAATATATTTCGACCAAACTTAGCCAGATAGTAGATAGCAACTTTTCCAAACTTTACACCAACTTTTATGCAAGTCCGTGCAAGAGTAAACGTAGGAAGCCACACGTAAATTTGAAAACTGTTCACTTGTTGTTGTTGTTGTTGTTGTTCTTGGCTGACACGGTTTCAGAAAAAACTACTGCACCTACCTAAAATATGAAACATGATCTGAGCCAGAAATTTCCCTGGGCTTCAACCTTACAGGGACCACTTTTTCGATTGGTCCATCCATTCCGGAGTTACGGGACCCTAAACGATCATTTTGATTGTTTTACATTGTTTTAACCATTGTATTTAGGGAACAATGCCACTCAGCAAACTCCAGATTCATTCTTCGTCCACGTGTTATGTCTTTGCTAAAAAGTTGATTGTTGAACGGTAAAATGAAAGAATTAGCTGGGGTAATTGTTCTTTGAGGTCATTGCTGTTATTGCTCGTTGCTGTTATGTCGTATTCAGGCCAGAGGAGCGTACGGCCTGGGGCCATGGCTTCTTCAGAATAAATTGAATTGAATTGAAAGAATTAGTGTTTCAGAAACGCATATATTTTTAAACCAAACTTAGTTGCGTTGTGAATTTCGAGGCAGGCCTCGAAATTGGCAGCTAAAAACGATAGAATTGCGTATTTATTTCGCAGATGCAGGCTTTCAAAGCTGACTTGAATTGTTTCAAAGTGGCCAGCAACAATCGACAGCATGCATAAACCTTTGTTGCGTAACGCCATAACCGTAAAAAAGGTACACGGATTACAAACAAAAACGTCAGGTGTGCCGTAAAAAGGGGTTATATGATTGAATTTTCAGTTGTTAAAATGTACACGGATAAAAATGGATCATTTTCAATTGAAATAATAAAATATACAATTGAGAAAATTGCATCTGTTTAAGTGTTGTTGTGCTTTACGAATCATATATTTAAAACGTAAAGCACAACAGCACTTAAACAGATGTAATTTTCTCAAATGTATATTTTATTATTTCAATTGAAAATGATCAATTTTTATCCGTGTACATTTAAACAACAGAAAATTCAATCATATAACCTCTTTTTTACGGCACACCTGAAGTTTTTGTTTGAATAATGGTTTGTAGTCACCTTGCCGTTTTAAAGCTGCAATTTTCGTTGTCTATTTGGCTTGCCAGCCGTACGAATAAAAGCCAAAGTCACTGAAAGAGAGCTGTAGAAAAACCAGCTTACAAACGAAAGACTTGCACTGAATGAGCGAGCGAAGCAAGCGAAATTTAGCGCATTTTTATGGAGTACAGAAGCCCAACTTGGTATGTTAAAGTAGCACGAATTAGAAAACAAAAACTAATCGTTTGAAGTTTAAGCAAGGTTTAACTGAGCCGAAGTCAAAATAGCAAAGGAACACAAATTAACTTTCCTGTAAGGTTTCAGATACGCAGTGTTGCTGTACTGTTTAGTCCACGTGAAACCTTAATGCTGTATCCACCATTATACGCGTAAATGCACGTTATAAATACAATTAAAACCATAGCCCAACTTTCAAAACGTTTCATGCTGGAACAAAGGAAGAACCGTGTGAGGCTAACAATCTATTGCTTTCTGGGCCAATTATCACCCAGTTTATACGATCTCAGTACTATACAACAATACTTGTAACAATGCAACAAGCTTGATACCTTCATCCCAGGCCTGGCGTACTGACATCGACCAAGGGCCAGCACGGACGCAACAAAGAACGAATCGTGCTGACGTTCTTTTGCTCTGAAAGCTTGACAATGCGACTGTGCGTGCAACAATGTTTACACTAAAAACAAATCCTAATACCGATTTTCCCCTTCAGCGTACAAAGACGACGTTGCAATAACAACAACAGTGAATGCGCTTTTCAATTGTTACGCGACTGGGTGATAAATAGGTTATTGCCCGCTTTCCTCGTATTGAGCTCGACAATGGCTCGGCCCCTGCGGGGCCTCGACATTGTTAATCTCAGTAGTCGGAAAACAGGTAATAAGCGAGTTATAATAACCTATGCTTGTTTCAGTGTTCTTCAGTCAAGTCGTCTACTTTCCGTTCACCACCATACTGATGATACGATACATATATCAGTTTTCAAGATTTTCAAGCACTTGTCTATTCATAAAATATCATCCAATTTTCAAGGACTCGTACGAACCTGAATTACTTGTAGAGTTATGCTAAGCATACTAGACGGTTAGTTTTTAACCATTTTCCAGCGATGTCATTGATCATGCTCTAATCATTAACTCATCTATCGTGTGTAAAAGTAAAAAATGGTAAAAACATTTGAAGACAGTAGTAAGGTTTCACGTGGACTAAACAGTACAGCAACACTGCAGTAGCTGAAACTTTACAGGAAAGTTAATTTTTTGTTCCTTGACTTCGGCTCAGTTAAACCTTACCTTAAACATCAAACGTGCTCGTTTTTATTTTCTAATCATATAACAAACGAATAGCCTCCCAGCGCCATTTTTCTCGATCAACCACATCAATTACGGCCCCAAAAGTCTATTTACTTACCGTTAGTCAATCCCTTGGTAAAAATCCGTTTTAAAATGTGACGTCTATGAGATTTTCTGTTGAATAATAATTTACTTGCATCCCGCAGTATATGATGCTTTGCGCGCTTACAATAATCATGACGTTTCATCTCTGTGTGTGCGTGTACTAATTTTCTAATAATTACCATGCGATCAAAAATCTAAAAGACTAATGCGGTAAAAATTAAAATTAATTATTCCAATAGATCGCCGAAGCAAAATTATAAGTCACTAGCCTAGAAAATTATAAATTGTGATGTTAAAATACAAAGAATCATTCCGGTTTGTGACGACATGATATTTAACTTGATGCCTCTTCGTGAACTATTCCCAAAGCCAACCGAGACAGCAGCTACGTTCCTCGCTGCGAGGAACGCAGCTACCACCCCAGCCGACTTTAGCGTTGGTAAATGCGCGGATGGCGAATCAGCGCGTAGCTGTTATAAGGCACGCGGAATGTTATAAGGCAGGCCGGGTGTAGTACCTTTAACGAAAATCTTTTAACAAACGAATAGTCTTTAACAAACGACTTCTTTGTTAGAGTCGTAATGGCGCACTACAATGCATGTCGACGAGGAAGCACTTGAAAAACAGTGGCGCCTATCACTCGTGCCCGTTTGTTAGAATGTTAGCTTTGCATTTAATGGCTGAAAAATCTGGTGGGGGGAAGAAGCCGATCGGCTTTTAAAATTGCTTAAGAGTTTAACATGGATCAACACAAATCTAATTCTTCCATAAATCTTCAAGTAAGTCTCTTGAGTGTTTGGTTTGTGACTGAATAGTGCGCCGCCAATGGGTTGGCCCGTTCTGTTTTAGGCGACGTAAATAGGTTTGCATCCGTATTTCTTTGTTTTAGGGTTAACATTACATTAAGGTAACGTGTGTTGGCATGCTCATGGAATTCGATCTGGAATTTCTTTAGCTTTGAGACATGCCTGCATCGTTTTGGACAAATTGGTGGTTTGTGAGGTGCTAGTAATCCATCACTTAATGCGCATTACTTCTTTTGAGAAAAACCCATCTTTTTTGTAGAGGTGTCATGCGATTTTTATAGGCCCGCGACCGCAGCCAGGGCTGTATTTTACCCTCAGAGGAAACCAACCTTGAGACGTATTCTAGTAAACAGGGTTTAAACTACTGAAGTAATTTATCTGGTTTTCCAGGTTTTCGAGAGTCGTGGAGGTTAACTTCCAGACTATTTACCATAATTTTAGAAAGGAAACATTTTCACATATTTTTCTAGTTTTATTTGCTCATACCGTGAAAACAAGTAGCCTGATTAATGAACTTAATAGGCATCATTAAAGAAGTTCGTGTATAACCGTGATATGTTTAATGCTCTTAGGACTCTTAGGCCTAAATGTGTGACTTTTATTAGACATCAAAATTAGCTATATACCAGAATAAAGAATACGCCTAACTTTTCACAGAATTCACCAAACGTTTCAGCGTTTTACCCACAGCCGCCGCTCTGAATTCTGTGTGCTGGCTACGGCCCTGAACAGGGATACGTGTATCTGAAAAGTAAATACGGATATTGTGCAGCTCAACGTTGCTATACACACGGCAACATCGATCATTACGAACTATAGTTTCCCGTTAACGCTTACGACACTATTGTGTCGACCAAACGTATTCGTCGACACAATTACCGTAAATCCTTAGCTTACCGTAAAGCGACTAAGCCAGACGTCAATGTGGTCTATTGTCTCGCCTACAACTATTGAGCCCCTTGTAATTTGGGAGCAACTCATTGCTTTCGGAAGTTGTATCTCATCTTTGGAAAGTAAACACCAGGAAGATATTAAACTACCCTTTAAAGGAAATACTGATTAATTTTTCTCAATATTCCTCTTCAAGCACAATGATAATACTGGAATCAACTACCGTTAATCAGTCTCTTCCCATGAATCGACTTTAAAATGTGGCAGCTAACCCACATTCTGTTGTAATCGTAGGACTATTTTACACATATCCCACGAAGAAATATTAATTCGCATACTTTTTATATTCTTGACGTCCAGTCGATAATAACAAAGAAGAACGGATAAGAGAAGTTTCTTCTGGTGTCGGTGATATGTGGAGTTAGGTCACAGACGCAGCCAGGATATAGCCGTAGTTAACACTATTCTTTCAATGAGGACCACATCTGTGACGACGTATTACAGCAGCCATTCACCACTCAGATTGCAGTACTAACTCTTCTTGTCTAAATGTATATCGTTCTTCTTTGGATAATACACTCGCTACCTCTCTAAGTCACGGGACACCGAGGCCGGCTATAATAGAGGCTCTGAGGCCGGGAAGTAGGAACTGCGGCGCCTATATTAAATCTAATTTCCATTAAGCCGAATCCTTGCCATGCACTGCCTTTCAAAGGTAGGTCTTAACCCTGGGTGTAGTGGTAACTGAAGATCTAGTTCAGAGTAAGGTAGGGTAAGATAAAACCTAGTTTCCATTGCACCAAATCCTTGCCTTACGCTTCTTTTCTAAAGGTAGTTGTTAGGGTCAAGTGGGAATGCAGTTCTAGGTCAGGGTCTGATACGGTAGGATAAAAACCTAGTGTCTATTACACGGAATTCTTGCCTTACACGTCCTTTCTAAAGTTAAGTCTTGCAGCAGGGTCTAGTGGGAATGCATTCTAGGTCAGGGTCAGATAGGGTAGAATAAAATCTAGTTTCCATTACACCGAATCCTTGCCTTATGCTTCTTATCTAAAGTTAGGTCTTGCGTCAGGGTCTACTCGGAATGCAGTTCTAGGTCAGGGTTACATAGTGTAGAATAAAACCTAGTTTCCATTACTCCTAATACTTGCCTTATGCTTCCTTTCTATAAATGTATGCCTTGCATCAGTATCTAGTGCGAATGCAGTTCTAGGTAAGGGTCACGTAGTTATCATAACACCTAGTTTTCATTACACCTAATCCTTGCCTGCCGCTGACTTTCTAGAGGTAGGACTTGCGTCAGGGTGTAGTGGGAATGCAGTTCTAGCTTCTGGGTCAGGTAGGATAAGATACGGAAGAGAGGATAAGGTAAAGTAGGATAAGGAATACAGGACTTTTTAGACCCTTCCTGTATCAGTTTGCCTTCTCTAGCCTTACCTGATCTGACCCCTGTTGCTTAGCAACGGACACTCAGGCTAGAAAGATGACATGTGGTGTGCATGCGGTGTGGTGTGGGTGTGTGCATGTGAAGGACTAGTAAGAAATGGCCAATAATGTACAAATGGAAACGCCGTTGCCCTACAGCTCACCTTCCATGGTGAGAATAGTTTGTAGTGCCAGTAGGTGACTGACTTTATTCGCGTACTGAGACAGTTTGTCGAGAATGCCAGTCGCCAAAAGTCTTTGTGATCTCCATTACATTGCAACTATTGAGTCAGTGTAGCGAGTGATTTCTTTATTGACACTTGCTGATAAAATGTCGCCAAATATGTTGCTGTAATTGCAGGCGAAAAAACAGTTTTTCAAACTCCTTAACTGATTATTTTACAGTGAAAAAATTGTGTGAACCACTTAGGTGCCAGGGAGGTAAGTCCAAGGGTAAAAAGCGTGTTTCATAAGAGTTTCCTGGCAACCCAAGAATAGTCGAGTGGTCACGGCCGTGGTTTCCGAGCCAAGAGGATGCAATATCGGATCGTGTTGCTTGCGATATTTGAACAAAAAAATATCCTCTGCACTACGTTTTGACTACAGGGTTTAAAAGTTTAAAAGGAAACAGATAAGCTCATTTGCCCTTAGTGTCGGTGTATTCACGAAGGTATAGCACCTTCGATTTCATTATTTGTTGCGTACGTTATTAAAATAATCCGTATTTTTTTATGTTTGTTACTGTTTTTATAAGTTTGTATACGCAAAGCAAATAACTGTTCACTTAGGAAGCTTATGCGAACCAAAGAATATGTTTTTCACTGCGTAATTATTCAGCAATAGTATAACTGGGTACAGTTGACTAAATTAAGCAAAGCACGATCCACAGCAGATATAATTTGTTTGTCTTTTTGCTCATGGCAACCCTTTACCCTTCAGCATTTTTGCATTATTATCGCTGGTTTTGCGTTTTGAAACCCGGTGTTTTCTCAGAAGTTGCAGCAGCATGAAACGCTATAATGACGAAAGCACGTGGTACACGTTAGGGGACTCGTCCACGTCCATGCACGACTTTCTTGGGTTTTCCCTGAGCGACATAAGTGGCGACATCTTGTGGGCTTTGCTGCCAAAACAAGACTAGTGCCAGTTACCAGTACCTATCCCCAAGCCAAACTGACAGGGTGTTGTGTAGAATGGAACGCTGGGTTGAAACAATTACTAATAATAATATTCTACCCCCATGAAACCGCTTGTCGAGATATGTTTCCCCGTCGGACTCACCTCGACCCACACCCCTCCTACCAGAGCCCAGTCATTTCTTAGGTAACGGCTAATGGTCCAGTGAAAGTATTTTACACGTACACAACTATCGGCTTATTCCAGTTAACAATATTGTGTATATACAGTTAAATAAATTGAGATGCAAACCTATTTACGTTGTCTTTTGGCCATTGGTAGGACCTCAGTCATGGGTTCGATTCCCCGTTCAGGCAGGCTGACATTTAAGTCCAAAAGGTAACGTAATTAGGTTTGCATCTGTATTTATTGAACCCTTCTGAGCCGATTAACTTTCCATCTTGTTTAATAAGTGTATATACAGGGTGTAACAGAAAGATCGTTTCCTTGTATCATCTCCAATCGAAATGAAACTTGCTGAGCTATAGTGAGAGCTGAACCGCAAGAAAAATTGGGTTCGGGTTAAAGTTCAGCTTTGGATAGTGTTCCAGTTCAGTTCCGGTTTTCAGAGCAAATAGAAACTGTGGCTCAGTTCAAGCCGGTTTTAACCGGTTTAAAACTTGGTTCAGAAACAGGTTTTTAATTACTTTTATATATATTTTTTTTATTCATTGATAGACCACATACTATTCTTAAGCAAATATTATGCAAAATTCCTTAGAAAATGTCAACTGTAAGTATAATAAAATTTAACGTTTCAACTATAGCATTGATACGTTAATAGATTAATGCAAAAAAAAATACTGAAGCGTAGAGAGTAGGATGTAAGGCAGCTTAAAAAAACTAAATCTTTAAAATAAGTGAAACAAGAAAGAAACCCATGTAACGCATTTCAACAAAGCATTAACCTTTTTGCAGCCTTACATGCGCTTATGAGAAGCAATTATAATCCAAACTACATCATACTTTATTTCATTTTCATATTATATTTGTCGCCAGTTCTGTGTTACCTGAAGTAAATTTTTTAATATGCAATTAGAGTACGCAGGAGTTTAAGTACAGTGTCTCAAGACTGTAATTATCACTTCATATTTCATTGCTTGTCACAAGGTCGTCTGGGATTAAAGCTGTTGTTTCGTGCCCTGGATCCAGGCCAGTTGATTCAGCATTGCCAGAACCTAATTTTACCAAGACAATGCAAAAAAGCTTCGACTTTCAGGCACGCACGTCAATTGGCATTGGGCCTGGGGATGCAATACGCGATTTCTACCAAATTCGTCGTTGGAGACGTGACACGCGATTTCTATCCCATTCGGCCATGGAGATGCAATACGCGATTTCTACCCCATTCGGCCTTGGAGACACGACACGCGATTTCTACCCCATTCAGCCTTGGCGACGCGACACGCGAATTCTACCCCATTCGACCTTGAAGACGCGACACGCGATTTCTACCCCATTCAGCCTTGGAGACGCGACACGCGAATTCTACCCCATTCGATCTTGAAGACGCGACACGCGATTTCTACCCCATTCGGCCTTGGAGAAGCAACACGTGATTTCTACTCCATTCGGCCTTGGAGATGCGACATGCGATTTCTACCCCATTCTGCAATGGAGACACGACATGCGATTTCTACCCCATTCGGCTTTGGAGACGTGATACGCAATTTCTATCCCAGTCAACCTTTGCCTTCCCAGCTTCTAGATCACTCAACGCTGTTACACGTAGATTTGCCGCATGCCTGCACTGACTAATCGTAACACGAGTGAAATTCTTCGTACATATTTATTAGATTAAAACTTACAACACATTTTTAAAATAAGATTTCCCAGAAAATGGTTGCAACGAGTTGTTCCACTGTTGGCGCATGGGGTCGCGACCCTAAATGAGAGATAAAACATGCGGTAATAGCATGGACTAACTACATCCAGCCCTAAGGGATCACTTTTATGTAGCTTTTGATGTACAACGATTATAACGCATGACGAATTATTCGTGACACTTAAAAGAATAGATCAAATCAAATGACTATTGGTTGATATGAGGGTCCAAAATAAATGCATTTTTCCCATTAAATGAAATTAAATCACCATAAATTGGGCTGACATGGGTTAAGGCACGGTTGTTCTGTGGTGATGCTATTTTGTCTTTGAAAGATTTTGAAAGATTTTCTCAGACTTTATCTTAAACTTTTGTTTCCCCTTGAGTCGGTGCACCAAAGGACATTAACTTCGATTGCAGGGTTCTACTCCTCGTCTAAACATCGGTCACAATTTCTTCCTGAGGTAACTATCAATTTCTGGAGTAATTTCACTGCTTAAGTTCCTCCTGAATATATTTAAGTCAATAGCTTCGATAATCACCGTTCCCTGTATCGTAAGTTTCGGTTGGGTTCGGCTGGGCGTTATCAGTGTTACGCTTGGACTGCTGCATTGTTCTTCTTTCTATTTTCAGGAGTAAATTGTGATGTAGTGTTGGATGTGATTGCTTTTTATAAGCGAATGTATGGCAACAAAACGAATGTCTTATGGAAATGCGTTACATGGGTTTTTATTGTATCATTGATTTAACGATTTCGTTGTAAGCCAGTCTTACGTCTTGCTCTGCACCTATAAGATTTCTTTGAGTTACCAATTTTTTGTTAATTTGATCTGGTGTAATGGAACCAAACACCTTCAAGTTCAGTGTACAGTTCATCCACTAGAAACAGGTGGTAGTAAAATTAGTAATATTGTTTCATCTGAACTTCTTAACTAAACAGGAGCATTTTATGGAGTGGTTAAACTGCATTAACTTATTAAATAATTTTTAGGTTAACCAGTTCATCTTGAAGAATTATGCGGTAAGATTTTAATAAAATGGAGTGTTTAATACTTTCCTATTCATTTACTGAAGAGACAGTGCTTTGCTTCAGCCGCGCACTTGTTGCAGCAGCCAACTTAAAAACAATTTAACTTGGCTCTGACCAAACATGACAAGATACCATAAAAATTTAATAATTTAGTTAAATTCGTGGAAAAATATGTAATTTTTTACCTTTATTTGGGTCAAATGAGGTCGAAGGTCAAATGATGTACTTTATTTATAATCTGTGGACCTAAACCTTTCATTTCATACCAAACATGATGGGGGTCCACTAATTTTGCTTCTTAGTCCTATTTTAAGGAGGGGGTACATAATCCCCCCCGCCCCCCCCCCCCCCCTACTAATAAGGGGGGATGACACCAAAGATTTGCTGAAAGCCTGTGACCATACTAACACTTTGCTATAGGTGACATGTTTCTCCCACGAAAATTGCACGGAATCCACATTTCTGACCACTCGGCCCTGGACTAACTTTCCGTTCAATGAATCCAACCCTCCATTAAGCAGATATACTTTCCATTCAATGAGGTCAACTTTCCTAGAAATTAAAAGTTTTCATTGAATGAGATATGCTAACCTGTCAGTCACTCCTACTTTCCATTTAATGACTTCAGTTAGATGTAACTCTCCCTTTAACAAGACTTACTTCCCTTCAAAAAGACCACTTTCCCTGCACTAAGTTTTAACATTCCATTCGATAATATCAGCTTCGGGTACGCCACAATTTGGTCCTGCCGATTTGGTCCCGGCCAATTTGGTCCTGCTTATTTGGTCCGCGGCCGATTTGGTCCACGGACAATTTTGTCCCAGGTAAGTAATAATTTAATTACATCAACAATGAATTTAGGACGACAGATAAAACTTTTTTGTGTATATAGTTTATTAAAGCATGTGTGTAAGGGGAAGTTGGGAGTGGGAACAACATACACCATAAAGAAGGCCCAATACTGTTTTTAAAACATTTTTTGCACAGTAATAAAGTTTTAATTAAAATGTAGGACTGCCATTTGGCGGGTAGGGGATGACGTAGATTTTTTTTTAATATTCTTTTACAGCTGTTTTTTCTTATTAATTTATTAGATGCCGCCAGTAAGATTTATTTAGTCACGATATGGCACGACACGTCTATTAGCACTCTTAAGACTCTATTAGCACATCTCCAGAACTTGATGTTTCGATTTGCGTTCAGTTTGTGAAAGGTGAATAAAAATCCTTCATCGACCAACATCTTCTGTCCTCTTTCCGTTTGTACGTTGATGGGCCATTGCATGAAAAGTAGTCCTGTCAGGCCCTGGCACTTTTCCCTTGCACTTTATACGTGAAATACGTATAAAATTTGCATAACCTTAAATGGAACCAAAATTAAATTTTTGTTGGGATAAAATTGCAGACAAAAGTTTATTTAAAACTTGAACTATTTAAAACTTTTTAGTATTTTTTGCCAAACCCTCACCCCAACACACAAACGTGCAGTTGAGACGGGATGAGAATCTCTTAAATCATTTCCGAAACTGATTCAGGAATGTCAGGCCAGGCCAATAGAAGCAACTGAAGGGGAGTAAAAATTGAGACACAAGAGGCTGAAACTTATTATTTGGCTGTCAAAGATTCTTTAAAAAAAAACAGTATTGGGCCTTGTTTGTAGTGCAAGTTGCCCCACTG
>JAHWFP010145810.1:7032-21696 GCA_023313725.1 Lithobius niger
CTGGAACACTTTTGGTACTGCGTTAAATTTAAAGAAGTAAGTGATAAAAAACACAGGAAGCTTACACTTGAATACAAGAGAAGAAATCAAATTACGACGAAATGGCTGTAAAAATTGCTGTTATTCCTGTGTTTTGGTAAAAGTTTTCTCTCCAGGGAACGACTGGATGAATATATATACTGCTGCATGATTTTGAAAACAGAGTATCAATAAATTGAGAAGGGGATAAATAAAGATGTGTGGGTTTTGAAATGAAATAAAAATGGTTATGAGTTGTAAACATTAAACCAAATTGTATAAGAATGTAAATTGCTTAAGAATGTTTATATGACATGGAAAAATGAATGATGTTACTAATCTGTGACGGATATGATGAAGTAATGTTGGAAATTGTTAAACAAAATTTTTTGATTTTAATGATTATAAGGGAAACTGTTGAATTTTTTTTGAGAAACAAATAATATTGTCAAAATGTTACTGCACGAAAACCAATAAGAATGGAAAATGTAAAAATGGATCTTATGAATGAGTATTGATGCGAAAATTGTTGTAAAATTATGACATGAAAATAACGAAAATACTGTTTGAAAGTGATTGGTGATGCACGCTCTGAAGAAATTAGTATAGGACTATGGGCTTTCAGGTAAAAATAAAACCTAACTTTGGCTTTAAAATTAAAATTGGACATCACATAAGAATGAGTTCGAATCATGTGTGGACAGTTTTACCACAGTTTCTTATTAGGGGATGTTTCTGACGCCAGCTTTTTAGGCTAAATTAATCAAAAGCTGCGGTGGTTTGAACAAGTATTACGTGATGGGGTTTGATCAAATAAATTAAAATTAGGGAAGCAAAGAATTCCTAAAAGAGATACTTAGCTTCCGAATAGAAGGGGATATTGTAATGGTAATGTATTTACATAAATTAATTTTCATATAAAATATTACATAAGATATCAAGCTGCAATTGGTATGCAAGGCATTCGTAATTATTATTATAAATCAAATCAGTGCATAAGTACGGAAAGGCCCAGTTCAGACGGAGCGTCGCCAACACAAGGTTAAGCAATTAGGATTTGAGGTCAACACGAAAAATAGGGGAATGAGTTTTGTACCATTTTGTCAACAGACCACTTTAGATAATTACAAGATTAGTAAAGTGAGTGACATATCTGAGCTAGCAATCTTGAAAGTAGAGCAGAGTCTGACAGGTGATCCAAATTGCTGTAATTATTATAAGTGGAGGAGCAATTGCTGGCGGTAGACAAGACAGACAAGGGAAAGTAAAGAAGGAGTCTATTAACCGATGGAATGTAAACAGAGGTTATAAAAGATGAAGGGGGACTTAAAAGAAAGGGTTGTTAGCAGGTTAGCGGATCATCGGCTTGTGTGCTACGTTTTGCTCCACCTGTTCTTGGCTCGTGGAAGTACGGCAGTGTTGTGTTGATGCCGGGAAGGTGACGGCCAAGTCTCATAGACGGAAGCCGGGTTCTCAGTTAAGTTGACTGTGTACTATTTTTGTATTGTAGTTTGGTATTAGCATTGTTATTATTTAACGGGAATTATAACCAAGGATAGTATTGTTGAAGGATTATTATTAATTAAGAACAATTATTACGGAGTAATAATTGAGGATTAAGAATTTAAGTTATGTGTTGACTTCATCTCTCCTAAATATAAGTGCAATCTTGGTAAAAGGGTATATCCAAATTAAAGTAAATGACTAGTTCAGAGTTAAGATTGCTGAATATGCCTAGCTTGAATAAAACGGTTATTTAATCAATTGGTGTCTTTGGTCTCTTGGTTTAATAGTGTTTATTCACACAAGTGTATTACATCCATCTTGACAATTTATGTGGTTTTAGCGATAAATAAAACCATAACATATGAATAACACTGAGAGCCCATAAACAAGCTGTAAATGATACTGAAGTTTTAAAAAGCACAAATTACTAGCGCCATCTAGTTTTGCAGATTGGAAGTTTTAGTGGTTTAGTTCCAAGGGTGGTCGAGGCGAGTCTGTGCTCAGTCAAACGCTAGGACACCACCCTAATACAAGTCTGTTACTCATCGTTCCTACGGAACTTTTTATGTACTCATGTTAATAGGCAACATGTCTTATATATATGCGATTCAAACTAGTCAGCTGATCAACAGCTCACTACTGGTTAAGCTATTACATCAGTAAAAGGGGTGTTCACTCATCCGTGGAAACATCCATGGATGACGTCACTAGGAGCGCTGTTATATGACGTTTGGGCATTGCAGCACATACACTGCAAGCACAAAAATACGATTGAAGAAACTTAAGAATGTGAAACATGGACATACAATAAACCAAACCGTGCCAATTTTGCTGATGTAACAGCTAATTGGGCAGTGCCAAATGTGAAAATTATCAACGTGAAAATTTATGGACATAAATTCCTCCCGAAAAAAAAGTACAGACGAAGATAAGACGGTGTGTCCTTTTGTACGTTCACATGCCTATGAAAGTTGTGATATCCACCCAAAACCAAAACTGGTGTAAGAGAAGCCTCCAAGTTTCCAAAATGTAACAGCCGCTGCTACCTTGAGGTGCGTTTGCAGACGTCGTTAGTTGTGGTTCTGTTTTGGTGCTAACTCAGTTTACTTTCGGACTTAAGGTTTGGCTTTGCACGTTACTATTAAATAGAGCATAGCGTAGATTACTGACTCTTAGAGGGTTCGTAAATCCTAGCGGGCTTTTCAAGTAAACTATGCTACTCTATTGGAGCTGCCACCAGGAAGGGTAGCAAAACGATTTAACTATACTGAAATAGCCATTATGTTAAATTAGCAATAGTAGACAAAAAGATTTCAAATGGTTGGGTTCTTCGATTTGCTTAATAAAACAATGTTTATAAAAAAAAAAACACTTCGTAATTTACAATAAAACTTTTACATTTGACTTCATTTGTTTAAAGGCAGCAACTTTGGCTCGAATTACATGAATTCTCTTAAGTTTACAATGAAACTCACTTTCGGACTTGTATAATTAAATTTTGACAAGAATAAGCACTAACTATAGTGTCACACTTGCAGTTATGATCCCGTTTGCATGTTACGATAAAACCTTACCTTTGAAATTTCGGCCTAGACATGGTTGTTAGAAACCGATCTAACTAGTTTACTATTAAAACGTTATATTTAAATAAAAACGTTCATTACCGAGAAAACAATGCTTGAATTAAATCCCTACATTAAGTTTTTGATAAAAGCTGGATTTTTAGGAAGAGTCCCGAGTTACTCTTACAAGCATGAGGTTTTAAGAAAAGAAAATGCGAATTCGAAATCCCCATAATAACGTTGCCACAACAAAGTTAAAGTTTTAGTTTAAATAGAATAAATTTTGAAATAAGAGCTTAAACAATAATTAAATCTTGTCCCTGACTACGACTGATTACTACCTACTCAGCATGGCATTGGCGCTACACAAGGACATCTCGAACTCCAAACTGGCATAGTAACCTGTGCCGTTTGGTGTGAGCTATGCTATCGTTTGTTTTGTGACCAAGAGTTTTATAAGAGAGGGTCGGATTCTCCCCCCCCCCCCCCCCCCTTCCGTGGATGGTGAGGAGAGCTAGGCATGTCTGACTGGCCGAGAGAACAATAGAAACTAGGTGGAGCAAGCGCTTGAAGCTGCTTGATTGACATGTGACTGAGAGGCAGTTTGAAGGAAACAAGGATAATAGAAGGCGCAATACAATTATCTTGCGCTCAAAAAGTGAAAAGGCCTTGAATTAATATTGACATTGGGAGTAGCGGTTTAATAGAAGGAATTTTGAGAGTGAGGCTATTCATATGTGATGTTGGTTTTCAATCTGCTTCAAAGTTTTAAGATAAAAATTATTACAAAAATGAGCGTCAATGTGAAACGGTAGTTGACCACTTAGGCAAGCAGGGCCGTAGAAAGAGCAAGGTGCCTACCTAGGGTGCCACCTTCTGGGGGCGCTGCGCCCAATTCCTCCTAACCGTGTCACCGTGAAAGAGGTAGCAAAACACAAATATTTTCTTTTTTATGAATGGCGTTGCACACAAATTCAAGGGGGAACAGGGCCGTAACAAAGTCGTTTGGCACCCGGGGACAAAGCACAGAAATGGCGCCCCTTTCCATACACCGCGAAAGTAAACTTGGATCAGTTGGCCAAGCGCACGAAACATTAATGGTATCGGGATCGTCAGAAGCACTTTCAATGGTAGCAGGAGCGGGATACGTAATGGCGGTGTTGTCAGGCGACTTAGATGGTGGTGGTGAATGGGAGGATTGAAAGCCGTCACAACTTTCACTTTCGGTTTGTTTGTCAACTGCAGTGTGGTCGCCATCGCCACCACCAGCAGTAGTTTTGTTTGCCAAAGTCACAGTAGACTTTAAACAATCACCCAATCTTCCTCTCAGTTTCTTACCCTCATTTGCTTGCTGATGACGTTTTTTCCGATTTTGTGCTCCAGAGAGTTTTGGTTTAGGCATTGTGATGTTACGACTGAATTGACGTACTGAACTGACAGCGGGCGGGAAGGGAAGTACACGACTACACCGTACATGTCACTAGTTACCGTTACCCAAAACCAATCACTGGCCTCTAAATTGAAAACTTTTCAAATATTTCCCGACCTAATCATTCATAAAATCAATCTAATATACCTAATTTAGCTTTTAATAATTCGTTGCGTTATTGATCTAGTTTTCATCCTAAGTTCAGGGATTATTTTTAGAAATGCTACGTATTACATATCAATTTCATCACCGTAGAAGGATGTCCAACAGCAACAAATTACCTCGAGGTCATTGTTTGTCACTATAGAAGATAATTATTCAAATATTCGTTCAAAATAACTATCGTTTTTTATTTACTGTGTAGGTCCATCTCGCTAACTTTTTTAATTATTTGGTGCCCCCCAACTCAAACCTGGTGGGGCAGTTGCCCCCCCCCCCTCCCCCGCGCTGTACGGCGCTGAGGGGGAAAAAGTTGTCTATAGGCACTTCACTGTATTTGCGTCTTGCTTCTTTAAGCATTAAGACTTAAGTCTCTCAAGTCACAGACTACCAGCGACTCGGTACGCATCAGCTGGAATCGAATATGTAGTTTATTCATCCAGCAACCAAGCCACTTCTATGTCGCTAGGACCTGGCGGCGGAGGACAAATATATTTTTTTACGAATGGCGTGGCACACAAGTTATATAAGGTCAACAAGTTATTGTTGGCGAATTTTGTGGTGATGGGCGGCTCAGCGATAATGCTTTCATGTCAGAAGACGATATTAGTGTAGTTTTTTGCTTTGAAGTTCAAGGTGGACCTCTTGCCTTCAATATACATTGTCGAACTCCAAGTTCTCTGATGTTCTGTCTTTCATAGATCATCATCCTAAGAAGGATATTTCCCGGATGGCCGTAAAATTTGTTTCTTTGAAGTACTGGGTCGATGACGTCTTTTAATTCCTTGCTCAATTAGCAGGACAGCTTAATAGTCTCACACGTGTTTCACACCTTGTTTGCATGATTTGCCACATTTGATGGCAAACCACACAGGCGCATAAACCTTCATTATGTATTCGACCTGTGTTTTCAATTCCATTGAAGGATTTTCACGACCAACATAGCGATCATCTGCGATGGAACTGTTGTTAATACGGGCTTTAACGGTGGAGTGACACGGCTACTGGAAGTAGAGTTTAACTGTCACCTTCAGTGGTTAATTTGTATGCTACACGGCAACGAACTTCTTCTTTGGCAGCTCTTTCTACATTTAGATGAACAAACTTCAGGAACCAAGCCAATTCAGGTCCCATCAGTTAGAAGCAGGAACCCAGTGAAACGTTGCCCATCATTAACTTCCAGAAAATGGATGGTGTCAATTTAACTCAATTTCCAAACGAAATCGTCAAAAACCTCAGCTCCGATCAGAAATTACTACACAAAATATACAAAACTGTTGATAGTAATGAGTGTTCCATTTACTTGTTTGTCGAGGAGAGATTCTGAGAAAATTACTCACTTTAGGTAGATCACAACAGCGAACCGCATTCTATGTAACTATGTTGCTTGTGAAAATATTATGACGGAATTGAGTACATTGGTCGAATACATACTGTAGGTTTATGTGCCTATGTGGTTCACCATCAAACGTGACAAATCATGCAAACCAGGTGCGAAACACCTGTGGCAGATCTCATGGCCATCCGGAAAATATCCTATGCATGAAACCTGATGAAGGAGAACATCAGAGAACTTGGAGTTCAATGTATCTTCAAGGCAAAAAGTACCACACCAAAAGGGTATCAGGATTTTCAAATTACCCTCCTTGAACTTCGAGGCAAAAGACTACACTGATATAGTCTTTTGGCATGAAAGCGTTATCGCAGAGCCGCCTATCACCACAACATTCGCCACCGATGACTGGTGGGTCAGCAGAGAATTTTCCAAACTACACTTGTCACACATAGGCAGTCGAGCGTTGTGTAAAGTTAGTAACGGAATCTGCAAATGCAGTCTGTATTGACCCTAGGGATGAAACCCAAAAGGAAATGAAAGTACCCTATCCAGAAGAAGTGAACAGTGACCACTGAACATCTTGCGCAATTAAAAAATAGAAATGAACTAGAGTAACCCCATCCTCTGGACGGGTGTAATAGACGTGCGTAAGCCTATGTCCATGCTTCATCAAAGTAAGCTTCTTTGATCACTATTTTGTGTGTACTGGCTAACAAACACTGATTTTGGTTCACTTCGCTCACTCAATCAGTACGTCTCTCTTACCACCATAAAATCTTTCCCCCCCCCCCCTTCTTGCCTGCAGTGACAGCGTGGTGACGCCAATTTTTATTACGGGGACTGTGAACGACTGCTTATTTCCAGTTTGGCATCGAGCAGCCTGACACTCATGTTTATGTCCATGCTTCACCAATATTTAGTTTTTTTTGCCAAGTTTGCGCATAGTGGATAACAAATGCTGATTTTCGTTCCCTCGCTGAATCAATCGGGGCATCTCTTTTATTTTTTTTAGGGGCACCGTTCGATTTTTCGCTCATTTTCAACTTTCAACTGCTATTCTGCCATTTCTAATTTAGTGGAAGACTCCAATTATATTCATTCGAAAAGTAGAAATGTCTTCTTTGTATCAAGGGTGTATCATTGTTAGGGACCAAGCTACGCTTTTTTTTTTAGGGGCTGGTATCACGGTCACCGTTCGATTTTTCGCTCATTTTCAACATTCAACTGCTGCTATTCTGATGTTTCTAATTTAGGTGGACGACTCCAATTCGATTCATTCGCAGGAAGATATTCCGTCGTTTCGAGTGAACCTAATTGGAGTCTTCCACCTAAATTACAAACGTCGGAATAGCAGTTGAAAGTTAAAAAAATCGAACAGTGACTGTGATACCAGCGCCTAGTAAAAAGGGTGCAGCTCGGTCCCTAACAATAATAAACCCATTTATTTACTCGTGATGCAAAGGGGACATTCCAATCTTTCGGATGAATCTAATTGGGGTCTTCCACCTAAATTAGAAGTTGAAAATGAGCAAAAAATCGAACGGTGACTGTGATACCAGCCCCTAAAAAAGGGCGTAGCTCGGTCCCTAACAATGATAAACCCATTTATTTACCCTTGATGCAGAGAAGACATTCCCACCTTTCGAATGAATCTAATTGGGTTCTTCCACCTAATTAGAAACGGCAGAATAGCAGTTGAAAATAAGCGAAAAATCGAACGGTGACTGTGATAACAGCCCCTAAAAAAAGGGTGTGTATTTTATCCGTTAATAGTATTCCCTGACCCTGAAAACATAGTATTAGGCACCAAAATGATTATCCTGTCTGTTCTATAAGCGAAGATATGTTCGATATATGATTTTTCAGCCATCTTGGCCTCCATATTTAAATTTTCCGATTTTTGGCCAATCCGTTACAGACCGCAAAAAAATGAAGAGGACCTTCTTTGTAGAGAATTTGATGCTCATTAACTTTGCAATTGTAAATTTTTTGATGCAGTTAACCGTTACAGACTTAGGGGGAAAAAAACATTTTTAGACGCCATTTTACCAAGATGGCGGCTTGGATGACCATGTTCCACCACTAGGATTCGTGAGGACTTTTTGTATGTCAAAGAGGACCCTTATATGAGTATTGAACAGTTGTTAAAATTTCTGTTGCAATTAGTGAGAGGTCATTTTGTATAATGCCTGTACTAATTGGGGGGAAAAGAAATAAAAGGAGGTAGAAAAATAAAAACTTAGTTTAGTCATGATTTCAAGTTTACCCTGCAAGTTTTTTATTATTTCATTTTCTGGTGCTGGGGTCAGGGGAACCGGAGGGGGAGACTGAAATATTTGGGGGGGGGGGGGCATGGCTACCCTGGCCCATCCATAGCGCCATCACTGGGTGTGGGGAGGTTCTTATAACAGAGATCAGTAACTTTCCCTATCAAAAACTCGTTTTTTTTTTTGGTGTGCTAAGCAACAACTCTTGGTTGGTGGCGATGGTCGTCTGTGGGACTGGACCCCCAGCCATTATACCAAATCTTAAATAAATTCATTTTGCAAGTAATGTTTTGATTAGACAGGGCTGTCCTGGGATTTCGAGGGATAATTGAGACTAAACATACTGGATACATAACACCCTGGGATTTTGTGGCAATCTATCTGCGTTCACAAATTGTACTGTATGAATTAAGGGAAGTCATTTTCACGATAAACACGAGAAGCCAATGGGGAAAAAGCAGTCGCTCACAGTGCCTGTTATAGAAATTCGGTGTCACCACACTGTCACTGCAGACGAAAGGCAAGAGGGAAGAAGGGTTTACAGTGGTAAGGGGAGGTATATTTTATCAACAAGATAATCCGTTATTAGTATTCCCTGACCTTGAAAACATAGTATTAGACACCAAAATGATTATCCTGTCTGTTCTATACGCAAAGATATGGTCGATATATGATTTTTCAGCCATCTTGGCCGCCTTATTTAAATTTTCCGATTTTTGGCCAAACCGTTACAGAGAGCAAAAAAAAGAGGAAAACCTTTTTTTGTAGAGAATTTGATGCTCATTAACTTTGCAATTGTAAATTTTTTGATGCTGTTAACCGTTACAGACTTAGGGGACAAAAACATTTTTTACACCATTTTTCCAAGATAACGGCTTGAATGACCATGTTCCACCATGTTGGATATGAATACTTGATGGTGGTGTATTGGAACTGGATCCTTCTTTGAAGAAAAAAAAATCAAAACGTAAACTCAATATGTCTATAACCTTACAGCATTTCCAATGTATTTCTATAACCATAGAGGATATACGAAGATGATATATGCCATTATCAGTTAATTTATACCTGCCTAATGTTAGCTATACCTCCTACCTGTCTTAAACTAATAACCCATATTTGGTGCTTGGACAGGATTCAAATTCGCAAGTTTGATTAGGAGGCTAACGCCCTAACCATCAGGCTACGCTGACTTGAACATCCGCAATTTTAAAACATGCAATAAATTAAATATGACAATGCCCCACATCCTAGCGTTTGCTGATTTGTATTGTTGCCTAATAACAATCTTAAAAACAATGAAACTGATCATTCGGGTCCCCGTTAATCCGGAATGGCACGATCAATCGAAATTCTGCCTTAAGGTGCAAAACTGCACCATGGAAGCTGTCCATAGACACCATCCGCACCATCACACACCAAATATTAACGGAGGAAATGCGGTCACAAAATTCACAAAAGTTCGGCGCAGTAGGCTTTTAATAGTTTGGCGTGGTAGGCTTTTAATATATAGATAAAAGGTTTAAAATGTTTTTGGTAAAAAATTTCACACTTTTCGTAATTTTCAAAGGCGTTGGGAAGGCATTAGATATTGTCATATCAAAATAAAAAATAATACAGTGTTAATAACTATCATATAAGGTAGTTTTTGTGTGGTATTGAATTTTGAAAAATAAATATGAGTATAATATAAATTATGGTTTTTAGTAACAAATTTGTCATTTTTCGTAATTTTCAAAGGCATTGGGGAGGCAGAAGATATTGTCAGAAATAAAGACTAAAATACTAACATGGTCTGCCGAGGTCAGAAGTGCAGTCCAGAATGGAAGGGACGAAAGAGCCTCAGAGCTGTGTAAGGTGTTTGCCCGTCGGAGGACCGAGCGGGCCTGGTGGAGGAGGAGAAGAGGAATCGTCAGGCATGATGAAGCGCACACGAGAGGTGTCAGGGCCGATGGTAGGACAGTCGTATCCAGGAGGGGTCATCCTATGCGCAGAAGGAGGGGAGGGGCAGTCCCCAAGTAGCAAGGGTTCAAGAGCCAACTAAGCAGTGGACGGGTCGTTTGTGGCGGTGCAGGGCAGTCTTTGTCACCCTCCTCACAGAACCTTTATTACTACAAGCAAATGGTAAGGAGGAAGTCAAAGTACTGAAGGCGGCGAAAGCACGGCCGTGCAGGAAGTCTGGAGCGCACCAGGAGTCAGGTCTGAAGATCGAGGTGCTGGAGAAGGCGCAGAAAGCCGAACGATGCCTGGAAACGAGAGGCAAGGGCGGCGGACAATGGAGAACGGGGAGCGAGAGAAAGAAAGTTCAGAGAGCGGAGCGGCGTTAGCCAAGGGTGCAAGTCCAGGGAACTCCGCACTGGAGGTAAACAGAGTCCGAAGAAGGCCGGAGCGAGGCGTCGTCGACAGGAACAGGTCTGGGCGGAGGGGCCAGTCCTAGAAGAAAGCAGCCAACGGGACTGGAAGCAGGGCAACAGAATGTCCGGGAAAATGTCGGAAAAGGCACAGGGAGCGCCCCGGCAAAGGAAGGTATCAGGCGTGAAGAGGCTGGAGCGGAGGACCCAAGTGGAACTGTTGTGACCGCAGTGGGCAGGACCGGCCGGGAGGCGGACATAGCACACCAGGGTCCCGGTGGTCAGCGGGGACGAAAAGCCAACGCCTCTGCTTGTTACGGGAAATGGGACAAAAGTCCTGGAAAGGTAAGAAAGGGCGGTGGCCAAGGAGGATGAGTCGTGATGATCCTAGCAGAAGGAAGGCATCCGGAGCAGCAGGCAGGAGCAGGCTGAGAGATGCGAGGATGACGGATTGAGCAGGGTGGAGCGTCGGGAAGCGGAAGGACCGCCCCCGTAGAATCACCAGCAGGCACGTCATTCCCAAGAGCAGCGGAGCCGTCTGATGTCGAGTCCGGAATGGCCAGGACAACAGGACAATCTATCTTGAAACTTCTTACAGGATTAGAGCACGGAGAAAACCACACGCAGGGATTGCCCTAGTTGAAAGATGATCTCTATGGCTGCGCTCCGGTTATATAGACGGACCCTGTTCCGGACATGCGCACTAGTTGCGGGCCCGGCAGGGAAGACAACTTTTAATCTAGGGGAATAGAGCTCCAAAAAGGGGGAGAAACTGCCAAATGAAAAACAGGTAATGCACATTTCGTCAGCTATAAAAAAAATTTTACAGCTTTTATTTTCATCATATAATGCAACTTTTACGTGGTATTGGATTACAAACAAAAAAAAAAATTGTTGTTTCACTCCACCCTAACATGTACGTAACTAATTTGTGCTTTTTATGCATTAATAAACATCAACAGCTACTTCAGATGCGTATCCGGGATCTGTGCTTGGTTTACTCTTTTCTAATTGTTTGTAGCAGACATGGACCGCACAACTTCCAACATTTTGAAGAAGTATGCTGATGACACCAAAATGCAATAAACCATTACAATGCTGACCAATGTTTTTATTTTACAAAAGGACTTCAAGAAAGTTGAACAATGGTGTGACGAAGTGGGGATGAACCTTAATCCAAACAAATGTTATGTCATGCACACTGGCCAAAACAACCTACGGCATATGTACTATCGTGTAAGCCACTTGTTGTGGTCAGCACTATTAAAGACCTGAGATCATCATCTCGAATGATTTGAGTGTTGCGGATCAATTTGATGCTGTTGTATCCAAGGCAAATAGATTCATTGGGTTCGTTAAAAGACGTGCACTATTTGGAAGCTATCTCCGTCGAGCTATTTATAAAATTTACGTTCGCCCTCTACAGAACATTGTATTCAGCTTGGTGGCCATGACTAATCTAATATATACGTCGTCTTGAACGTGTTCAATGTAGGGCTACGAAACTCGTACCATACTGTGAAAGATGAAGACTTGGTCTCACTTCAGTTCCTGAAAGGTGGACGCGATGAGGCAATATCTTGACATACCACATCCTCTATGAAGGGTAAGGTTGGATCCCAAAGTATTTTTTACCCTTTCAGATTCTGTGATGCATGCGCACCCCAAAAATTGACCAGGAGTTACACATTAGGTTGGAAGTGCGATGCATTGACTTTGTGCACCATCATATCAACCAGTGGACAGCATTTTCAGCAAACGTGGTTAGCGCTGGAACTGTGAAATTTTTCAAGGCTGCAGTGGACAAGTTTAACGCAGCTAAACCACATGCCTGAAGTCCTACTTCTTATGCTGCAATGAGCCTCTGGACCTGCGAGTTTTTCGCGTATTATTATTATTATAACGGCTTGGTTTAAGCTTGTTTAAAAAAGGTGGAAATTCACTACGACAAACTTTCGCTTCAGCAACATATGACATCAGTCACAGCACACCTGTCAAAGTAAACCTTGGTGATAAAGAAACAGTTACTAGTCCCATTACATGTACTGCTCAAGAATAAAAAATAGGACCACAAATCGCCACCCAGTCCATGTAATTGAATGTTAACATGTTAAAATAACCTACAAATAAAAACACTGAAAATTAGCATTTGTTGCAATAGTTATTTATTGCTCGACATCACTGCAAATATCATTTTTGAAGTTGTTACCAACTTTCTTTTATGGTTCTTAGGGCCCATGGTTCATCTGGTTGAAACATCTTTTGTTAAATGTGAAACAAACAAAAAAACTAAAAAAAATTATAGAAAAAAATCCGGTTCGGGTTAACATATTTAAATAACTTCGATAGTCAACACTCAATTTTTCTCTTCAGAAATACAAATCTAAAAATACTTTTATACTTCAAATGATCGATGCAGAATTAATTGCCTAGAAAAGTATTTAAAAATGCACAATGCTTTCAAAATGGCCAGAACATATTTGAAATCCACCAGAAAATATTTCCTACCATACAGATACGAACAAGTTACAAATAAAAAGTATAAGCTTAAATTACAATTAATTTACATAATTAATAAAATCACTTCAGTCGAGGTTAAATAAAAACAAGTAAAGCAAAAAATAAAAGAGCAACTCTATTGATTCCCTGACTCACAGCAATTCACTGAACTTTTGTATATAAAAAATGTCACCCAAAATGTGCAATGAGGTTTATGTAGAACACATACCAATCCAATAGCTAAGAATGGACTTTTTCTGTATTTCTATGGCCATTTTTTTTTGGGTGTTGTTTTGACCCCTTGAAAATGCAGCACCACTTTAATTTTTTTTCTTCATAAAAAATAATTCTGAAGTGTACAACGGTGCATCTTTTTGAATATACTGGTTGGATTTTTCTAAAGTGCAATTTAAGAAAAGTATAGTCCGGGCCGAAGTAGCTCCTGTTGCCTCTTCGTGTAGATGTAGCAATAATATTAAAATTGCTAAGAAGTTAAAATGGGTGGTGAGATGCTGGGTAGCGAACTATATTAGCATTCTCAAAAAACAGGACACAGTGTTTCCAACCAAGCTTCGTGAACATCTGTAAACAGAAAAAAATAATATTTTTAACGTAGCATTGGTTTTTACTTATCTAAATATTTACCTTTATTATATCTATTGCATTAAAATAAGCTCCTTTCGTGTAAAATATACCTCAAGTTTCATGCTACCACTCACTTTGCCCTCGGACTTTTTTGTGTAAGCGTTTGAAGCACTGGGTGGCCATTTTCATACATAAAGGCTCCAGAGAGATTACATGTTTCTCCATGCAGCGGGACCATAGGAGAGTGTTGTACAGCCAACAGAGTATGCGAGTTCTAATTGATGTACTTGGTGGAAGTCGTTCGTATGATCCTGGCTTAGATTGGTGATATGTCAAGCATAATATTTTGTCCATCATTAATATATCTGTGTGAAATTTCAAGAGCAGAACCTGATACTTGTCCGCTTTCTTAATACATGTTTCGCTGTCAGTCATCTTTCCAAACCCTGCAATATATTTTACAATATCAGGTTTCATGGCAGCAAGCTTCGACCTGACTTTGCTGGTGGTATCACAGCTCGTTAAAATATGGGCTACAGGCAATACTTCACAGACCTTTTCCAAGAGTTTCAGCAAGTATGTAAACAGGCACATATCGTGTTGCAACACCAAAACCTGCTCTCGTATACATCTCTCGTAGGCAATGCTATCTGAATTTATGCCAGTAGTGCATCTACATTACGTATTAATACTGCATGCGAGCAAAGTATCATCAGAAACAACAGCAATGCCAGCTGCGAAATAGCTCGCGAGTGACATCTTCTGCAGTCCGGGTAAAGGAAGCCACCGACGGGTCATGCAAACCGGTGCATGCCATCCTTAGACGGGTTACCAGCTAGTAAAAGGGCAAAGACATCTATGTATGGTACAGAAACCACGATCTTCTCTGCTCCATGGTGCACAACGTTGTAACGGCGGATGCTACGACGGAGTAGGTGCTTGTAGCATCGCC